>LT658927.1:0-11692 GCA_900128575.1 Stramenopiles sp. TOSAG41-1 | reverse complement strand
CATGTTTATTATGTGCATAACAAAATATTTTAAGGAAATATATATTTAATTAGAGGTTTC
Organism: Stramenopiles sp. TOSAG41-1; assembly: GCA_900128575.1. NCBI lineage: Eukaryota > Stramenopiles sp. TOSAG41-1. The sequence continues at coordinate 11,632 of LT658927.1, read as the reverse complement.
GTGAGGTTTACGTTTGAACGTGAACTTGACCTCTTTACCTCCAGCATAGGAATAGCAGCGACGAACTAGACCGGATTTCCGGTATGGTTCTAGTTCCCACTAGAGGATACTCAAAGTGAAGAAGTCTTCCCCTTATAAATAAATTGCTATTATTTATTTTATTTCAAATTATTATATTTCAACAACAATTTAAATTATTATGAGTTAGGACAACGGGAGGAGGTTGGGATCCACCTTTTATCTAACCGTGTATAACACGCCGTAAGGCAGTGTAGGTAAGATGGAGTGGACGACGGCCACCGACCGTTTGAGACCGTCCAATACAGCACACCCGCCTGACCTGTAAAATTATCCAAAGAAAAGAAGGAAAGTATTGCCGCACACTACTAAAGTCCTGCCGATTTACAAATTTAAACATAACTAGTATCCAGCAACAAAATAGTTTGGCAGGTTTCCAAACACAAACTTTTACTGCTGAATTGTACAACACACCTGCATGAGTTCTTTGTCACGGAGCTGCAATAGTTGTGGTCTTTTCTTAGGGAAAAACGAATTTTCGAAGAACCAATGGAGAAAAACGGAATATGGCAGATGTAAGAAGTGCATAAATGAAGAAGCAAGGGCAACCAAACGTAAGCGAGAAGCAAGTGACCAAAAAAAAAAGGAAGAGAAGGCTAAGAGGCAGAAGCAACGCCAGGAATATGAAAAACGGGCAAAAGAAGAGAAAGAGAAGGAAAGAAAAAAGAATCTTGAGTTATACAAAGAAAACTTGGAGAAAGAGGCACTGCATGTTGAGGAGAATCCATTCACTGATAAAGCATGGGAAAAGGCAAAAGAGACATTTTATGATCCAAAGAATTGTTCACCTGTAAAAAACTTGGTTTGGCTTGAAAAATGGGCAAATAATAATGGTATCTTGATGCCTAAGGATATGGTTTGTAGAATTGGGACATTTGTTTCGCACACAATTAAATGGAAAGTAAAAGCATTCGCGTGGAGATGTTATGAGGATTTTGAACACAAAATCTCATTCGAGAACGAAGTCGGTCCAATGATGTCAACGAAATTAAAACCCGGTCAAGTGGTGATGACAATTACCGATCCGCAAAGACAATTGTTTGCAATGAAAACGAAACTGTGGAATCCAGATGGCAAAAAATTTGTGGAAACCCGAGATTCTCAAACATCTTTTGGCAATAAATACGTATGTTTAGATGATATAAATGAGTATCACAATCCTCAAGTGTGTTTCCCGAACGGTACTACCATGAAAGAATGTGGCATTAACGGTGCTGACACATTAAAGTCAATCCATTGGTTTCCATACAGTGAGAATGTTGTCTCTTCACTGCCCTATTATTTATCGAAGAATCCGGAAGAAGACGAGTTAGAATATTACAATTTATGGAAATCAACTGCGAAATCTTGGCTTGCAGAGGCAAATTTTCAAGCAGGTGATGTTCTTTTTTACAATGACGACATGTCCACCGACTTTCGTGAGCCAGATCTGGAGTTGTATTTTATTGCATGCAAGTACTAGTATCGTATTTATTAAGTCTTTAAAATCTATTTTCTGGAAACACGACGACTTTCCTGAATAAATTACTAGGCAGCATTAAGACAGTTTAAGTTGCTAAAGAGAGATTGCTGCTGCTGTTCTAATAGGGGGATGGGTGTAGTAGTGTCGTTCTAAGTGTATGCTCTAAGTGAAGAAGTCTTCCCCTTATGCTATGTGCTAGCTCCTACTCTAATAATTTAAAATTGTTAGTAGAGACTAGTAGGGCTAGTGAAGTTACTCAAATACAAAAAAAGATACCTAATTAAAATTAATATATAATAATAACAATAATAAAAAAAATACTGTGATAACTGATGTGATACAGATAATAACACTGTAATATAAAATAATAATAATAAAGAAAAAGATAAAGAAGGGGCTCTTCTTTCTTTCAATTTTCTGCCATTTTATTATTATATATTATTTTATTATTAATAAATTATTACTTTACTACTTGTCGAAATAATAACTTGAGCAGTTGTTGAAGATGGGGAGTGCTTGCTGCTTACCATCTTCTTGATGACCTGGGAACTTTCTGTTGCACCTTTGGTCTTGTTGCAAAGACGATTGTTCGCATAAGTAAGTAGAATGAAAAAAGAAGCGTATCAAGCCCTTGCAGACAGAGTAAAATCTCTGGAGCGCGAGAATAAGCTATTACGGGAGCAAGTTGAAACACATAGGTCTCCTTCAGATATTGAGCTGGTGCCCTGGGCAGACGGGTCGCGCGAAACGTCAAACAAAAATAAAGAGGCGCTTCAACATAATAATAGAAATCGCAACTCATGGGCACTAAGTTTGTCGAGGCAGAGTGTCCGTGTTCTTGGAGTAGTGTCAAAGCTAGATGGGAACCTGCATCAAAGAATAAGGTATGGCCAGCTGGGATCTTTGTTCTGCACCAGTGTTGGGCTCACTGTGTTTGTCGTAAACACCCAATTCTTTGAAGGTACCAATTTAGCTTGTATCGTTTTGGAAGGACTATTGGCGATCGGTTTTTTTTTTTGCATGGCGGCTATATTTCATAAAAATATATCACTTTTGGTCACACACAGATTGTTGAAAGAAGTTAACGTGTTGGTTATTTTACTAAGTGGTTTTACAATTTTTTTCCTGGACTGTGCGTTTCCGCACCATCCTTTTTCGCCGTATTTAAGCTTTGTATACTTATCGTGTGTCTTCTTATTTGTATTTATGGATAGCTTGAAAGTCAAAAGCAGGGTATTCGTTTTGGTATGCGGTGCGTTGTTTGCGATTTTGACGCTCTACAACGTTTATACAAACACATTTAGCCAGGGGTCCGGGATTATTTTTCGCTATGGAAATGGGTATTCTATTGCAAGAAGAACAATTGTTCGATCTTGTTTCATCCAGATATTTCTATTCAGTATTAATGCACTTTATGTGATGCTTATCGATAAAAATATGGAACTGATGATGAATGGATCTGGGTATATATATAGGGATACTGGAACAGGCTCGAGGATTCTACCCAAAGATATTGAGCAAGAAAATGCTCTGGGTTCGGGGTAAGCTAACGTTGGGGCTGAAGAAAGGATACAGCAGTAGCAACGTTGACGAGTAAGCAGGGCTTGGAGCGCGAAAGAACTTTGCCTTTCAATGCAGATTTGGCCGCGGGGAATAGTTAAGGAGTACGAAGCCAAAAAGTACAATTACACGAGTTTATCCAGCCCGATTTCATTTCGAGATTAATTAATGGGTGGATCACTCAATTTTATATCTCCATTAATAATTAATAATATATAATATGAATGTGTTGTGATAATAAATAATATAAAAAAAAAAAATGCTATTATTATTTATTATTATGAATTAGGAGGAGAGTAAGAGAAGAAGAACAGCAGCAGCATCATAGCTTCTGTGTCCAAAAACAATGAGATATTATATTATAACAACACTACTTTTACTATTAACAACATAAACAATGAATAATAGACGGTTGGACTTTCAATAATGAAACCCGCTGGGTAGGTTGCACCTCCTCCCGTAGTAGTCGTTATTATTTATGTTTAAGTCTTCTTCTAAGAAAACAAACATCATTGTTTGTTGTGTGCTTGCCATTTTATCAGCTCTACTACTGCTACTAACTATTATAATTATTATTATAATATTTCTACTATATTATTATTATTATAATAATATATTATTATTATTATAGATAATAATAAAACGATGATGATGATGAGATGAGATGAAAACCTGCTGCATGCAAGCAAACGCGAGTCTGGGTGACAATGATGATCTGCCGTTCAAGGCTTGCGTGTCGTACACAAACTCAACCGTCGGTACAGGGTGCCCATATAAGCCTGGGATGACGCCGTCATTCTAAGCAAATACTGTTTTGCATGTTACAAGAACCGCAACGCAAGCATTCCAATCGGTCTTCCCTTGCTTATGATGGGGATCCAGAAGCGAGACCAGTGGAAGGGCCGTCGTTCACGTCGAAGGTCCCTAGATTTTTGCTAAGACTCGAAGTGTTTCGTAATGCAGAGGACAAAAAACCTGCTTCAATTATACGGTGCCACCAATATGGCCTTAATGTCATTGGAACATCCGCTGTGGAATCGACTCTGTTGCTCAACCATCCAACTGTTGATTCGGTGCATGCCATAATAGCAGTTCACAACGCTGAGAACGATAACACGTGCATCCTTTACGACTTCGGCAGCCTTAAGGGGACCTTTGTAGGAAGAATTCACTACAAAACTTTTGTCGGTAAGAGAATCAAAAAACTTTATCCAATTGTATTAAAGGAAAAAATGGCGCTGCGATTTGCGCAGGATCCAAAAATTTACGTTGTTAGGGGAACGCATATTCCAATACACGGTGTTAAAAATGAGAGAAGCACGACCGACCCTTCAATACGCCAGTTTCGTATTGGGCCTACTGTAGGAAGGTCTGATGAGGAGGCCTGGATAGCAAGACATATGAATTCGTGGCATTTGCGGAGTAAATCTACCTCAAGCCATACAATAAGCCAGTACGAGAGAGTCTATCGACCATTCAAACATCCGAGGCAAGAAGATTTTATCAAAGGCATTGAAATTGTGTCATGCTTTACGTTCGACAAATCAATAATACTGCAAGTAATTGCTAATTTAAATGCTGACAGGGGAACAAGAACAGCCGCGCGCCGAGACCTGTACGAAATTATCGAAGTAGCATTTCGTGCTGGCAAATCAGCAAAAACTGACCAAGAGGAAAAGCAAAAACACCGACCAACAGTAGGAGCTTTACGGCGATTCAAAATATTTTATGACTGTGACAGCATTCAAGATGCGCGGAACAAGTTAGTGGCTCTCGCAGACAATATTATAGCCACTGAATGGAAGCCAAAGGATGTAGATCGTCATGGAATTGGCAAGTTGACGTCATGGAATTCTTTGGATGGCATTTATACAGGTCAAAGTGGTACAAAGAAAAACCAAAACAAGGTTACTGTTTTGAAGGAATCACTCCTGATACCCAAGTCGTATCTTTTGCCAACGGTAGATAAGCAAGTTTTGCGAGAAGAATATTTTCAAACCGTTAAACAACCAGAATGCCCAGAATCATTTTCGCTTTCACGGACGGATATGAATGAGAAATGGGAGAGTTCGACATCGAAAATGATTGTATCAAAAAATATTGACGCCTTGGATTTGACTGGATCCATATTGAGTGGAAGTGTACAGTGCAACAAACTCTTCAATCTTCTCGCGGGTGCACACGCTAGAAAGTTGCGAGTATTGACTTTGTCGCGATGCAAGCTCCTTCCAAAATGTATAGTAATACTTGCAAAATCCTTGGTAAACAGGATGAAACAGTTGCTTGTACTAAGGATCGGAAATAATAAAATAGTTCAAGGCGAAAAAGTCCATCCTGGCGATCCAAGTTCGGCATACCATTACGATTCCCAAGGAATCACGGCGTTGTTCTCTGCCCTAAGTAAAAATAAATTTCTGCGAGTCTTGGATATCTCCCGAAATAATATCGGCCCAAGGGGAATAAAATTATTTACGTCGTGGATGAAACACAACAAATCGCTGACAGAACTTAACGTATCTGGCAATGGAATTGGAAATAAAGGTGCCATTATGCTTGATGCGATGACAAGGGGCCCAGCCAGCACGTTGGCAAATCTATTTATTGGGCGTAACGGTATTGAGCATCATGGGTTTCACGTCTTGTTCCAGCCTCCTGCACCCATTCCAGCGACGAGGGACTTGTATGAAAGAAGATCATTGCGGTGCCTGTCGGCCCGGGCAAATAAAGGCTTGACAGGAGAGATGGTTGCCATTTTAGTTATTAACCTCAAATATGGATGGAATGATCTCCTCGCAATAGACTTTTCGTGGTGTGACATTGGTTCGCGTGGTGCAACGCAGCTGACTTTCTTACTCCAACATTGTAAATGCCTTACAACATTGAATGTATCGCACTGCAAGTTGACTGATGGAATGACCGAATTTGAACCTATGACCAAATTCGTTGCGTCCTTGCGTGACAATCATACATTGACAGATCTAGACGTATCATACAATAGCCTCGTCCTCAGAAAACTGGGCTACAAAAATGATGGAGAAGGTGTGATTCAGCGCCTGATGGAATCGTTGGAAGAAAATGACGCTTTGGCTGCATTGAATTTAAAGGGCAATGCAATCGGGAATGCTATCCGGGTGAGACTGCAAAAGATCTGTTCGCGCCCAAGACGTTTGCCACTACCAAACCGGTTAGCATTTTGGATGGCAACGCAGCCTCGTCTAGGGCGCTACAGCCCTGCGAGAATAATACACCGTGGCCTCATTTTGTACATTTTGTCGTTTTGCTCAGGCTACCTGGAGCTCAAAATTTGATTTGCTTTTTTTCTGTGTCTATGATCATACAAAGGCAGCAACTCAAAATTTTATTTTTTAGGTTAACAAAAAAATAATATATACTTTAAATTTTATTTAAAAAAAAAATACAATTCAATATTTTTACGTTTACACGTAACCACGATTCCACCCTCTATTTTCTATTTCTCTCAGTTGTGAGTCTAGCACACTGGTCAAATTTTCTGTGTCCGCAAGTATTTGCTTTAGCTCTAGAATAACTTCCGGTCTTGACCGCTGTGATGGCCTTAAATTTTGCTGTTTCTCTTTTTCGCTGCCATCACCTTTNGCGGCNGCAAACAATCCTTGAGCCACTGCGTGCTTTTGCAGTTTAGAATGCTCTCGTTGAAATATTGCTGTTGATACCATGGTAGTCTCTCCATCTTCTTCGACTTTGATATGCAAATTTCCCTCGGCGTCGAACACATGCTTGAACTTCTTATTTAGGTTCAGTATCCGTGCGTATTTGGTAGCCTCTTGTACACGGGAAATCAAATCTTGTTGAAGTAGTTTTTCCTCCTCTGCCATTTTCATGGCAAATTCTTGCGCCGCCTTTCTTCTGGCTGCCGCCCTACGGCGAATATGATCACGAGAGCTTATTGGCCTCTTTTTCTGTTGCATTTGAAGGTGTGCCATAAAGTCGTTAGCATTCTGCCCAGCCATATTCATACGGGCAAGCAAGTTTGCTTGCGCGCTACCAGGTCTAATGCCCCGTTTTCCGCCAGGTGCTGACAGCGGTCTCCCCCTTCCCTTATCACGACGTCGATTGTTTGCTGTTGGGTAGTGTAAATCGTCCCTGCTCGCATTGCCGGTGCTACCTCCAGTGTTGCTATACCCAGCAGCAGCGCTTCTGGGCCGTCGTCTATTGGATTTACTCCCACTGCTTGCTGCGGAGCGAGAGCGAGATGCCTCGATACGTTTCTGCTCCTGCCTCTCGCGATAGAACTCACTGAAGTTGTCGGGGTCAATACCTGTCAATGGCTGGCCATCCAGCACGACCGTGTGTGACTTTGCTGTACGCCTTCTTGCTCTGCCGGCGCTACTTGGCCGTCTATTTACACCGTCATGGTATGCAGTAACTGGAGTAAAGCCGTCCATAGCGCCTCCGGCACTCGGATACTGCTGTTTCTGTCCCGCCGATCGCTCACGGCGCTGTACGACAGCACTTGCAGGTCTCTGCTTTCTCCTCCGTTGCGACATGGTGAACGAAATGCACAATTTAAGGCGATGACGAGCACGCGGCACCCCCGACGCATCGTGTTGACTGCCAACGCATCATTGTCGTTGGACAGTTGTACAATAATTAATAAACCGTAGAAAAGAAGAAGAAGAAGAAGAAGAAAACAAAAAAAATAATTATTCATCATAATGGTCAACAATGATAATAATTGTTATTAAATATCACTCCTAAGCATTGCTGTTATTAGAATATACTTCTTCTTGAATGATGAGGAGACACAACAGAACAATTCATCACAATCACAGTAGTCGTAGTTTAGCAACTATAGCAGTCCTCAATATAAAACACAACAACGAACTTAAAGAGAGAAAAGTGTAACCAGTGAAACACTACGGAACTATATACTGCGTATGCTAGGATATGACCCTTTCAAACAGAACAAGGGCACACTATTAGCTACAATGCGCGGGCAGCCTGGAGCCCACCGGGTGTTGTGTTAGACTACGATCTAAGCCTGGTCATTCCCTCCTAGATAGCAGGAACAAGACTTTTTCAAATTGACTTTCTTATTTTAGTATTATTTCTTTATTATTATTTTATTTGTGTTTATTCCATTATTATGGGTGGGAAGAAGTATTTTCAATGTTGTGTAATAAAATACATCTTCCGCTATTGAAAGTATACGACATGACCTAGCACAAACATGATCGGCTTTTTTTACCTACCTTATATCTACTACACATTTTANTANTATCTTTTAAGTTTTTTAAAGCCCTCTAACAAAATCATCATCATAATAATAACAATACATTNTCATTNTATTATTATTAATCATATTTTATATTATCGATTATTAGGCAAGTCATATACTATTACTACCTCTACAGCAGTATTCATTATTTATAGTAGTGTTATACAATGACAACGCACAAACCACCCCCAATTTTCAACATCAACAGGTATGGGGCGTTCCCGCGCATTCGTGGATGTTGGACCGTGCACGGAAGCGACGGGTACCTACGCCGTAGCNTATTCTGAAAGATCAATAATTTATCATGGGGAAACGGGGTAAGCTTTCTGCGAATAAAAGCAATTCATCGAACGGCGGGGCAAGTAAAAAGATCAAGACAAATGGGCAAGGTAACTCCCAAAATGGCTCGTCAAGCCACGCCAATACTAGCAAGCGTAGCCAAGCCCGCTCGAATCCAAAGCCAGACGCCATAGACGACGATCTATGGCCGGCTGAGGAAGCATTTCATGGATCTGAACTAGAAAATTTGGAGCTGGTGCGCACTGTGATGATGAAGCAAATGAAACGGATTGAGCAAGAACTTTTCCGTGAGGACCACAACAACCAACTTGCTGGCATTAAAACGCAAGTTGAAAGCCCAAGCAAAGGACCAGGGAAAGAGCAAACTGATGATGGCAACAGGAATAAGGCTCAACCCGCCTCCGATGGCGCATCAAGCAGTTCCAAGACGCCTGATGCAAAAGCTGCAGACAAGACAAACGATGCGAAAGGAGGAACCTCCAAATCGTCTTCAACGTCNAAAGAAACGAAGAAGGAAGACGACGATATGTACGACGAGTGGAAACCTCCCCCACTTAGCATTCCACTGTGTACAGACGTCCGCCATTTGCCGGTACNACGGCTAAAAGATCAAATGCTAAAGACACGAGGGCAACTTTTTGACGTAATAATGATGGATCCCCCATGGCAATTGGCAACTGCGAACCCAACACGTGGGGTTGCTATTGGTTATCAACAGCTAGCCGACTTTNACATCAAGGAATTACCAGTCCGGGAGTTGCAGACTGATGGCTTTATTTTTATTTGGGTAATCAATGCAAAGTTTCGATTTGCACTTAGCCTACTGGAGTATTGGGGATATGAGCTTGTTGATGAAATTGTGTGGATAAAACAAACAGTAAACAGACGAATGGCCAAATCACATGGCTTCTACCTGCAGCATGCGAAGGAGACATGTTTAGTCGGCCGCAAAGGAAAACACCCAAAGAACATGGTTGGTGGGATTGCGAGTGATGTCATCTACAGCATTAGACGCGGCCAGAGTCAAAAGCCGGAGGAAATCTATAAGTACATAGAGCAACTTGTCCCCAATGGCCATTATCTTGAAATTTTTGGTAGAAGAAATAATTTGCACGATTACTGGGTCACCGTTGGAAATGAATTGTAAAGTGGCGAACTATAAAAGGTGCGTACCTTATTATATAAGTTTTTATTTGAAGATAAATCTGATTTTTGTGCACACAACACATTTTTTTTGTTCCTTACACGAGGTGCAGAAGCACCGATGTTTATCTTTCTTCTCCCTACCCTTCTCGTACAACCTGTAGCTGCAAACACCCAGTGTCGCATGGCGCAATATATGTCGACATAAGCTGGACCCTGACTGTTTTCCTATAGGAGGGTGTGAATGCCGCGAACACACTCTCGCTCCTCACTTTCTTTACCAGAATAAGAAGTTGCAAGTGTGAAAAGAATTCCGTGAAGCAACGGGGTTATCGTCGTGAACATGTTGGCACACTGCTGCAAGTGCATATGGCAGTGGTATATTTGGAACAGCTGGAGTAGGGAAGCGGCAGAGTATGTGATTCTTTATATTACGTCGTGTATATATNTTTNTNTTTAATAAAATGTTGTAAAATTTAAATGTAGGAGCCAAAAAGTTTATTGTTTAGCTGCTGCTGCTTTGCGGCTAGATCTACGACTAGAACGTCTCTTGGCTATTTCAGACAATCTGCTCTGTCTTGCTTCCTTTTGCCTTTGCGCAAAAAGACGAGCATACTCAGCTGCATCGGCGCGTGTTTGGCTCAATTTAGCTTTCTTCTTGTTCGCTAAACGACGTTTGCGTTGCAATACAACTGGGGTAACCAAGCGTTGGATCTTTGGTCTCTTTTGGTATGTTTTGCCGTTCTTTCTGGTGACTTCCCTGGAAACAACGAATTTACGTACATCGTCTTCTTTCGCTAAATTGAACAATTTGCGGATCTTATTTGCGCGCTTTGGTCCAAGACGGCGCGGTTGGGCTTCGTCGGTAAGGCCAGCAACATCACCTTCGCCAGCTTCTACTACCACCAAGTTAAGGATGGAGATATCTGGGCCGACAATGCATCCACGAACACTCTTGCGTTTGCGTTCGCCAGCTCTACGCGAGCGGTAGCACGATTGCCCTTTGGTCATCAAAAGCGATACACGCTTTTGGGCAAGAACACCTTGTTTCATTGGGAAACCTTGCTTGTCATTTCCCCCACTGATTCTGAAGACGAATCCTTTGAACTCGTCACCAAGTACACCACCGTCAACTTCAGCACCCATGCGCAAGTCGTAGAAGGCGGCAAGTTTCTTTTCATCATCGATGTCCAACAATTTTTGTTGTGCGGTGGATGGGTTTGCAATATTAAACTTCATGTTTGTAGTAAGTTATTTTTTCCGTCGTCTCGAATCGTCTTAAACAACAATGTGTACGTGTTTCCGTGGAAGGTGGTCACAAGCGTTCTGTGCACGTTCACCATATAACAACCATGCAATGCGGGAGAAGGCGGTGGATTTGTTTACTGGTATTCCATAAAATAACACAGGGGAGTATAGGAGGATATGCAACATGTTCCCAAACCAAAATAACACAGGGGAAAATGGGGAGGATATATATGATATACGGCAAAAAAATAACACAGTAGAGTATGGGAAGGACATGCGTAATCCACATAAACAGAAATATAATGGAGGAGTATTGGAATGAAATGCACAATACGAGACTCCTGCCTCGCATGGAAGNTGTTTGGTATGTTATTTCATACAGTAAGAGATGCAAATAGGCAAGTGCCGCTGGAACCATATCGACCACTGAATTTTGCATGCACACAGCATTGGTCAGAGTCGAAATGTGACACTTCGCCATCCCGAGACTTACGGTGAACACAGCATTGCATGTTGTGGTCGCCAGTGGCATACTCCCAGAGTCGAATGGTATTGTTTNTGATAGGATGGAATGTTAGTACAGG
>LT658926.1:0-11701 GCA_900128575.1 Stramenopiles sp. TOSAG41-1 | reverse complement strand
CCATTATACCGCCTATACGAACCATTGCTTCAATTAGAAACCTAAATACCCACGTCAAATCGTTTGCCATTTCAGCACAGTCTGCAGTCAGCCTACTAGTCATTTCTCCTGACGATGTTTTATCATGGAACTCCATGTCTTGGCTCAAGAGGGCTTTAAAGACATCCCGTCTCAAATCAAGTATTATCTTTTGCTGCGCAACTCCAAACAAATATACGCACCAAAAATCAAGAAATGAATCAATACTTCCAGCGACAAAAATAGCAATAATAGACTCTTTCACAACACTCATGTTCCTAGGTACGGCTACTAGACCCCCAATAACCTGGCTGATAAAATGTGGGATCGCTAACGAAAATGGTAATCGGACCAAGAGAACAATGCATCCAAATATCAACCATTGACGATGCTTGCGGGTTAAGTTCCATAGTCTGCTTGCAGAAGTCTTCGAGGTATCTTGCGGTGTAGTCCCGTCCCTATTGATCGGTTTCATGACAAACAACCCCTCGACAAAAATAGGTGTGGTAACTAGAAAAAGACAAGCTGGTAAAAAAATTCGCATGAGATTCGCTACTTTTGCACAAATAGATATGCTCTGTGTGTCGTCCCAAACTTTGATGTTCTGGGTTAAAAGCAGTATGGGATATAATGCGCTTTGAACAGCCCACCAAGAACCCAAGAAACCGAACGTTGGGGCGCTGTTAAGGTTGCTACGGAAAAACATAAAAAATATCCACACACTGCAAAGGGACCAAAGTACGCAATTCGATATGCAAAGCAACTGGTGATCCAGCCCGAGGTCACCTTTGGACAAAAATATAGGGTACAAGTATTCAAAAAACCATGAAAAAACTAGCAACCCGTGCATCAAAAAAGAAAATACCAAGTAGTGCGAATTGAAACCTGGAACGGTAGTGGCCTGTTCCCGTTCCACACCACTTCGATTCCCAACAAACTCTCCAGAACTTCCAAGTATTGGAGCATTTTTTCCTTCAACGTGTGGTAGTAGTGGTTGGTATTTCTGATCGACACCTAAGTTCACAGCGCTTCCGCCATCGTGACTATTAATGGAAGCTAAACGGCTGGGCTCCGAATTCTGTTTGAGTACACTCTTCAGCCGGCACAAGCCAAGACTTGCAAAGGTAAATACGGATACGCTGGTGAACACAAAATAGTAATTTGCTGTTGCTTCCATGAATGGTGTTAAATGCCGATATCAAATTTGACTTTAGCTAGTCAAGGCCTTTGCTCTTGTGTGGGGTAAAGGAACCTGTTGGTTTTTCTCTTATGTCGGCGTTCATCATGAAGAGATGAAGGAGGAGAGGAACACAACGAGGACTGACTGACTACTACTACTACAAAAAAAAGAAGACACAATGAGAAAGATTGATGATGATGAAAATAAAAGAGAAGAAGAAAGGTAAAGGGAGAGAAGAAGGAATAAAAAATAATAATAATAAAAAAAAATAAAAAAATAATAAAATATTAATTATACTAATACTGGTATTATTATTATTATTATAATTAAAATAATAATAATAATAATAATAAAGGAAGAAAAATACAAATTAAAAAAATTATAATAAAATAAAAATAAAATAATAATAATAATAAATAAATATAATAAAATAGAGATAATTTCAATAATAATAAATAATAATTAAGCGTCTTTTATATTTCACTCGCATTTATAATTTTTTATGTCTTTTGCGCTCTTCTCACAGTCCCATCTTCTGCAACAATTAAATTCGTTGGTCGTACATTGCTCGCATCTTGGGTAGTGTTGTACGCTTCATATCCACCCCTGGCTTTAGAAGACTTTGATGAGTATTGCGATGTATAAGAATCTATAGTCTCTGGAGGCAGCAAACTTGCTGCATCAGATGCGGTGGTTTGTGCCGCGATGAATAGAGCCTCTTGCAAAGTTTCGACTTCCTCTTTGTAACTTTTTAACATTTCTTGGACGCGATTTCTCCTATCGAATTCACGTCGGAGCTCGTCATTTTTGCCTCGCAATTGGGTAACTAAATCGTCATTGCGATCCCTTTGTTCCTCTAACAGTTGCAACGTCTCCTGATGCGATTCTTCAATCTGCGCAACGGAATCGCGCAACAGACGGACCACGCGCCAAAACCTCGCAACACCAAGCACACGTATGGCAAGCGATCCTGTGCTTAAACTCAAATACACTTGTGTGCCAACCACAACATAATCTAATACATATCCTGGGTGTGAAAAGGTCTTGTAATGAAAAGCTATTAAAGCAAAAAAAAGCTCCAATATGAATACCATGGTGATAAAAACGTTTCCGTACTCCAAAAACTTATTCAAGGACTCGGCCTTTGAAAGGTAAGGTATACCCCCCAAGCTTGTAAACAACCTTACAAGAGCAATTACAATATCCAATATAATCAACGTGACTATTACGACCTGAATATCCGAGCTTTCTAATGTTGCACCAAGTCGTTTACGTAAAGGCAATCTTGCCCGAACCTTCTTTCTCCTCCTTTCTTTGGATGCAGTCGAGTACATGTCGATCTCGCTTGGATCTTCTGCTGAGTTAAAACTGTCTTCGTCAGAATCTCCGCTACTCAAATCCTCGTCTTCCACGTTTTTATCATTATCTGGGGTATCTTCCCCGTCTTTTTGCGGGTCGCTTTTTCCAATGCGCCTGCGCATGTCTTTATTCCCTAGATCTTGTGTTGGACACAGCTGAAAATGTTGTCTACTGAAGAATCAATAGGAGGCTCAGGTCAAAACTTGTCTTCTTCTCGAAGTAGCAAGGGCGGCGGGGAAGAAGCAACAAAAAATCATCTCATACACAACACCACTACCATCATCATCATCATCATTTTTTTTTTGTTTATTATTATTATTAGTAGAGTAAGTAGTATTATATCATTGATCTTAATAATAATAATGATGATTGGTATAATAATTTGAAATAATAATAAATAATGATGATGAATCAATAGTGAAGAATTTAATAAAATGTACAGTATTATACTTGCATGTTCAAGACTTCCATGGTATTTATATTCACCATCGGTAGCTAGTCTCCTTGTCATTGAAATTTATTACATAACGGCACAAGGTGGTGATACGAGCGAATTCAAATAAGATGACACAAAAAGCGCAAGTGATAGAGACGACGATGTGCATGTTTTCAGTGTAAAATGTGTTTTATTTGATATAAACTTTAGTAGGCCATCTGTACCCGGAAAGAAAACGCAAGTTTTTATTTTTTTGGGTCGTTTTGGTTGGTTTATTTAGTTTAAAAGTGGATTCATTTTTAATTAATAACAATAGTAAATAATATGCAAATAATCGGACATGACGACCAAATATAGTACCCCTACTCGCGGTTTTTTAAAAAATCATCAAATTATCAGAAAAACCAAAAAAGTTGCGTAGTATCCCCGAGTCTATACGATAATACGAGTAGGCCATCTGTTTTCTTTGTGCTGTTCGTACTTGATAGACGACAATTGCCATTTCTTAGACTAAACTTTAAGTGGGGCACAACGCGAGTACTGTTTGAATGAAGTAGGAATAGACGACTCTACTACTAGCACTGACAAACAAATCTGGAAGCCATCAAATGTCACTACCACTGCTCTGCTACACAGAGTCCTATTATTATATTATTATTATTTTTTTTTTACAAATTTTTTTTAAAAACACTTTCTTCTTCTTCCTCTCCTAGTAGTAGTACTAGTAGGCTACGTAGTCCAGTCTTCTTCAGAATTCGTTTTCAGTCGCTGATCCACTGATTTGATAGCTACGACCATCGTTCTTACAGTACACCAAGCCCAAATTCGAGGATAGTTTGACTAAGAAAATGAAAATTCAAGGAAGAAAGAATAAAAAAATGGGATGTGTTTTTTTGGTTGCGTGTGAATGATTCGATTCATTCAGTACTAGCTAGCACTACAACGAGTAGGTAGTGTTGCCATGAGTGAAAAAAATTGATGAAGGATGAAAATCTGAATTTCATATTTTACTCGTGCTACTACTAACTACTATAGCATCATGTATCTTCTATCTGTAGTTAGATCATTCATTCACATTATTAATGATGATGATTGATTGTTGTTGTTGATGATATAATAAAAAAAATATATTTATATTATTATATAATATTATTATTCTTTCTTTTTTTTGACAAAACATGCAGAACTTGCGGCAAAGTCAGAACTGTGCCCCATGAACCCGAACAATACACAACATACTGCCAGACACTAAGCCTCAGAATCATTATTTGATACCATATTCTTTGCGACACAGTCGCATATACACTGGACCCAACTTTTTTGTTTTCTGTTTCCAGACATCTTGAACGCTAGCTTAACATGGAAATCCTTGAAGCGGTGCAACAAGCCGGGCATAAAGCTGACCCGCTGACGCACACTAAACGACCAATTGTTACTGGAACTTCTGTTCTAGGAATACAGTATAAGGATGGTGTCATGCTAGCTGCAGATACGTTAGGCTCGTACGGGTCATTAGCAAGATTTAAAGACCTAAGAAGGATTAGAAAAGTTGGCGCACGAACTCTTGTTGGTGCAAGTGGTGAATACTCGGATTTTCAACACATCTTGCAGATGCTTGACTCGACCAATCGTAATGATTTTTGCGAAGATGACGGTTGCTTTCTTGGGCCTGATAACGTGTTTCATTATCTTACACGTGTATTGTACCAGCGACGAAACAAGCAGAATCCTCTCTGGAACACTCTTGTGGTAGCGGGAGTCAAAGAGTCAGGCGACCCGTTCCTGGGAGTTGTGGATAGCATCGCAACTGCCTTCGAAGATAAATTTATTGCAACAGGCTATGGAGAATACATTGCAATGCCATTGCTAAGAAGTGGATGGAAAGAGAATATGTCTGAAGATGAAGCAAAAAAACTGCTAGAAACATGCATGAGGACATTGTATTACCGCGATTGCCGCACCATTAACCGCATCTCTTTTGCAAAGATTACAGCCACGGAAACTGTTGTCTCTGATCCAGTTTGCATGGAAACGAAATGGGACTTTGCGTCTTTCGTCAGGCCAAAAGCTGGTGCTGACAGTGACGGGTCCTGGTGATTAATTTTACTCGGCGCAATAAGTCTTGCGCACAATCGTGCTCTTATACATTAAGTACTTTGTCACTTCTGTGTGTAATACAAAGTAGTCGTCTATGATACTTGTAGTATTTTTTTTTTATTTTTCTCTTGTTGTCCACACTCCTTTACTTATTATTACTTTAATGTTACTACAACTTGATTGATGATTGATGAAACTATTTAATTAATAATATGTTAATGTGGTGGTGTAATATTTTTTTAATTTTTTTTTTACTTATTATTATTGTTGTTCTTTTGTTTTACTACTGTAGTATGATGATGATGTGTTATTTATCATCTTGTCCGTCCTCCTATTATATTAATTTATTTTATTTTATTTTTATAATTTTTTCTTTTTTTTTTTGTTGGTTGTTGTTTGTTGTTAGAGTTATTATATTGTTTGTGAGTAGAAGAATTCTTTTCTTCTTCTTATTATATTATTTCAATTATTATATATTATTAATAATATAAATAAAGTAATAATTCTTCTTCTTATTTATTATTATTTATATATTATTTAATAAACAATAATAATAATTATTATTATTTTATTATTTATTGACAGTGTAATATATATTATTATTATAAAATATAGTAGTAGTTTTTTTGTTGATGTTGTTCTCCTTCTTTCAAAATGAAGAACCTGCCAATTGAAGAAGGGAAGATCGAACCTATTCCATTGATCCAGGGAAAATCAAGCTGATGTATGCACGATTAATTTTAAAAGGTAGTCGATGCGATGCCTACGCTACAAGGTTGGCGAATGGGCCGCGTGTCCAAAAACCCAGTTGCTTTTTGTTACATCTTGATAGCCGGCAGTTTTCATCCTCAAAAGCCACTCAGCTCAGTAGACAATTTGCATACAAGGAAAATTTTTGTGGCAATATGAGCCTACCAGGCATAAACTCTGTAAATAATTTTAGGGACAGGCGAATGTTTGGCACTTCAAATAACGGCACCGCGGACGACCTAGGTTTGCAGGGCGTATCAGAGACACATTGTTCTCTTAAAGATGGTGTTTTTATCATTACAATGAACAGGCCAGAAAAATTAAATGGTTGGACTCTTAAAATGATGAATGAACTGCAAGAGCTGTTTCAGAAGGCCGCTGTTGAACCAGAAGTTCAAGCCGTTATTCTAACGGGCACTGGTAAATATTATTGTGCTGGCGTTGAATTGTCGGCTGTGATGAAGCCTATGCATCCTGGAACTCTTCATGGCTTAATCCGTAAACAAAACCAGGCTTTATTCGATATGTTTTTAGATTTTCCGAAACCCATTATTGCCGCGGTAAACGGTCCAGCCATAGGCGCCTCTGTCACGTCTGCCACTTTGTGTGATGCCATTGTATGTATGGAAAATGCAACTTTCTCCACGCCGTTCTTTAAACTAGGCGTCCCCCCGGAAGGCTGTAGCAGTGTTCACTTTCCCAGAATATTTGGGGAGGAATATGCCGAGCGGATGATGGGACAAGAAGGCTTTGTTCCAACCGCCGAGGAAGCGCTACAAATGGGTTTCGTTGATGCTGTTGTACCCTCAGAGAAAGGACATGATGGTTTGATTAGTACATGTACGGATCTTGCTCAAAAGTGGATAACAGATGGTAAGACTCGTGAAATTGGACCATTAAGGGGTGGTTCGGATGTGAAAGAAGAATTCAAAGCTGTAAACGCGGTAGAGTCGCAAGAATTGGCTGATTGCTTTTTCAAGGAAGAATTTTTAGAGGGGCAACGTGCGCTGCTATCTTCGAAAGGAAAATCACAGCCGGCTATGGTTTTCTCGTTGTTGAAATGGACCCGCCCCTTGTGGAAGCATATGTTGCCATCTTCTTGAACCTGTGATCTCGAATGGATAAGACCGTGCATCAAGGAGGAGGGAGCAGGATGATTTTTCCAATGGTATTTTTTAATGAAATGATTGCTTGCAGTCGTCTCATTAGCACTGCTTGCAATGACGAACGCATTTTCTACCCGTACTAATTATTATCTATTGTGGCCTTGTCCTATGTAAAGTTTTTTGAGTACAGATCTAAATCTAAATCCTCTTCTTCCTTGATTTTCTTTCTTCCTAGCAGTAGTAGTACACTACTAACTTGTACAGACTCAAAACTGCTGCCCTCGTCTGCTCTGCTTGAAAGTATAGAATAGTGTACATCAAGCAACTTGCGTATACCAATCTATCTCCTCCGGAAGGATACTTTAAAAAGTCGTCTACCAAAATAGTAGCCTGTAGTAATACTTAATAATACGTAATAATAATAATAATGATAGTGTTATAGAGTATTTTCAAATCCCCAACCATTTCCTTCATCATCTGTCAATAATAATTAATTACACATATTTTTTTTATCAATCAATAATGGGGGGGAAACAAACAATGAGAGAGCTTTCTGCGCCACACGTAGTAGATAGAGTAATACGCTGTCTAGTCTACCTTCTGACTCCTTCGTATGCGTTTCGTTAGTTAATACATACACCACAGGTATATAGACTATATATCATCATTACACACCTTAACCTTATATCCGTCTCTTCACGTATAGGATGTATCTTTGAGTACGATAATTCGTACCGTCCATTGCACTGTTCGTTCCACTTGGATCTTTTTTCGATCAGGTAATCAATCTCCGATGGCATATTACTGTACGGGAGCCTTTACTGGAATGGAAGCAGTCATAGGGGTCTTCCAAATTGTTCTTTGTTGCCAACAAATGATTGACTGAGGGAGTGGCGTTGTTTAGCACCACTGAGCATGGTCGTAAAACAATGATATATGTTAGTGATAGGGTAGGAGGAAGGACGAGGAGGTGCATGCATGGAATAGCATTACAGAGAGAGAGAGAGAGAGAGAAATAGGACGCATAACAACGCATAACAACAGGAGAGATAGAGAGAGAGAGAGAGGCGGGAAGAAGAACAATGGAGAACCACACATACATACACACCACCGGACTAACTTGGACCATCTCCCTCCCTCCTTCCCTGCGGCTACTATCGCACGCACTCGGACACTCACAAGTATACGCATCGCTTTCGCTGGGCACGAATACTATTCACACATCGAAAAGAACAAATCTCAGACGCGCGCAAGATGGCAGACAAAGAAGTTGAAGATGATCTAGTGGACTACGACGAAGAAGAAGACGCTGTTGAAGATACCAATGACACCTCCAAGGAAGTAAAGAAAGGCTCGTACACTGGCATCCACGCATCTGGGTTCAAGGACTTTCTACTGAAACAAGAGCTAATGCGAGCCGTCGTTGACTGCGGTTTTGAACACCCTTCTGAAGTGCAGCATGAATGCATTCCTCAAGCGGTTCTTGGCATGGACGTAATCTGTCAGGCAAAGTCTGGTATGGGCAAAACCGCTGTATTCGTTTTGACTACCCTGCACCAAGTCGAGACTGAATCACAAGGAGTAAAAGTTCTTGTACTATGCCATACAAGAGAGCTTGCCTACCAGATTTCCCACGAGTACCAACGCTTCAGCAAATATTTGCCAGCAGTAAAGACTGGTGTTTTCTTTGGCGGCGTGCCAGTGCGTGAAAATATCAAACAGTTGAAGAACGACTGCCCACACATTGTTGTTGGTACACCTGGCCGGATCTTGGCTCTGGTGAAGTCGAAGGACTTGAAACTTGATGGCTTGAAGCATTACATCATGGATGAATGCGATCAGTTGCTTGGTGAATTGGATATCAGGAAAGACGTCCAGCAAATATTCATGGCAACCCCACACGATAAGCAAGTCATGATGTTTTCTGCTACCTTGTCCAAAGAAGTACGCCCAATATGCCGCAAATTTTGCCAAGATCCTATGGAGATCTACGTTGATGATGAAGCAAAATTGACACTTCACGGCCTTCAGCAATACTACGTTGAGGTAACCGAGTCAGAGAAAAACAGGAAGTTGAATGATTTGCTAGATGCTCTCGAATTTAACCAAGTCGTTGTGTTCGTTGGTGGCGCAGAAAGTGACGGAGCCGTACGCCGAGGAAAAGCACGCGCGGAAACGTTGAGCCGATTATTGGAAGAGTGCAGCTTCCCTTCGATTTACATTCATGGCAAAATGAAGCAGCAAGAACGTATTGCACGTTACAAACGTTTTAAGGATTTTGAGAAAAGAATTTTAGTTGCAACTGATTTGTTCGGCCGTGGTATGGATATTGAACGTGTCAACATTGTTGTCAACTACGACTTCCCAAAAGTTGCTGATCAATATCTTCACCGGGTTGGACGTGCTGGACGTTTTGGTACCAAAGGTTTGGCGATCAGTTTCTGCGCTTCGGAGGAAGACAAAGCTGTGCTCAAAGATGTGCAAAGTCGTTTCAGTGTAGATATCGCTACTTTACCAGACCAAATTGAAGTTAGCTCATACATGAATGCTTAAAATCTTCGATTTGTATGCCGCTTGTGCAAAGATTATCCGTTTTAAGCGGGTTATACTTGATAGGTTCGCGCAGAGCGCGCAACACAATTTGTATGCAGAGTGAGTGCTTGCTGACTGGCGAATACATGTGTCGTTTGCCTTTAAAATATACTCGTATTAAAAACTATTTTGGTTTATTGATGTAAGTGTAAAAAGAAAGTTTTTTTTTCTCATATATATATATATATATCCTTGGGGTAAACATTACACGCACATACTTCTCGTACATATTAATTTTATGTGTACGTGCTTGTATACAGAAAGCAAGAAACGATTGTGTCTGTAGAGTTTGTTTTTCCAGTTCAATCACCACGGAAAAACTCCTCATCCGATTTGATTTTCATTTGGGCTAGTGGTTACTGATACGATTTTTCAATTGTTTTAATTTTTATCGGCTAGCATGAGGCTACGATATCTTATAAAGACGATTGAGCCCCACCATGCATTTTGTTAATACTTTGATGCACATGATCCAAGTTTAATCGGCGTTTGGTTTCATTCGTAATCTCAAACCATTGCTCCCCATGTTCATTCTCGTGGCGCTCCATCACATTCAAACTACAATTTGCTGGATTATAGCTGCCTTCAAAATCGTCCACACTGTACTGAAACCATCTCATCAAGAACAATCTTATTGCAAGACCGTGTGTTACAATAACAATATTCATGTTATTGAGGTCTACTCCACTACCTCGCATTTGTGCTGAATCGCGAAATAAAGTCGACAAAAAGGATGTCGTCCTGGAGTAGACATCCAACCCACTTTCTCCATTCGGAAAACGGAAAAAAAATCTCCCTACAGATATGCAATTGCATTTGCTTATGTTAGATGTGCATTGCATATGGCAGTGAATAAATTTTCGGGGATACTACTTACCAAATTTTTTTCGCTCTATTTTAGCTTTTCTAACCTGTTCCACGTTTTGAAAGTTTCCAAACTGTTGCTCAGCGATGCGAGGCTCCTCGCGAATGCCCCAGATCTTTTCCTTCGGAAAATAGTCTTGGATTTCAGCCAGCGTTTGCAGGGTCCTTTTGTAAGGGCTAACGTAGAAGAAAATAGAGTCGTCCTCAGATAGTAGCTTCTTTAACTCTGCTCCTGCCTTTTGCGCTTGCCGCTTTCCCTTGTCCGTTAAGCAGATCTGCCAGTCCGCAGTATTTACATACGCACTTTCGTCAACATTTCCTTCACTCTCACCATGCCGAATTAATATTATTCTTTTAGCTCTATGAAAATGTCTACGCAAAGTATGCGTGCCTTTTCGACTTGCGATATCGCGGGCTAACGTATTATTCGCGCAGATGAGTGTGCCTGGTCTTCGTGATGGGCTGCGAGAAGCAACATAGGACGAGCATGACCTTCGGTTTTCGCAGCATATACGACTCCGTTCCTTCTGCATCTTCTGCCTCCTCCACAACAATGACACCCGCGTAGATGCAAACAATCGTCCGTATCCTCCTCTCAACATGCCGTCGCGTTGAATTCGGCGCCGACGAGGGAGTGCAATAGAGCGAGGCGGGGGTATATGTTCCAGTGCCATTACCCATCGGCTCACCACCGCGTCGGTTGTTTGTTTTTCTTCTTCCTTCTCTTCTTCTTTTTTTTCTTTATTATCCTTACTACTACTACTACTAATGGCTAGTATTATAATTTATTAGAGAGTCTAAAAAAAAAAAAAAAATTGAAAAAAAAAAATAATAATAAAAAAATTAATAACAACAACTAGCACTAATTTCGAATAGATCGTGCTCTTTGTCGGTTTTTTGTGCACTCCGTCGCCAATATCCATTCGTTTTTACTCAAATTTTTCCCACTTACCATTTTTTGCACATATTTAATGAATTTGGCTTAAAACACTACATAGCACACATATTTCCACATTTATTAAAATATTTTTGACTCAAATTTTAAGGGTCTTAAGGTTAGGGTTATTTTAAAATCGCTGNCTTTGTCGGTTTTTNTTTTANAAACNTGTNAANAGANTTTTTTAGTGTATNAGAGTTTGAGAAATGCAAATAATCGCACGTCAAGCTACGATACAAGCCTTCGTTTGAAGAAAATGGACAAGTTTGAGTGTGTGGGGTGTGTGTGGGGTGTGTGTGGGGTGTGGGTGGGGTGTGGGTGTCATCTAAACCGGACGGTTCCAAACTTTCATCAATATAAAT
>LT658925.1:0-11704 GCA_900128575.1 Stramenopiles sp. TOSAG41-1 | reverse complement strand
AATAGTACTGTTTCATAAAAACAAAAATTTTGTTGCGCATCTAATATAATAGCCATGGTAAAAAAAATAGTGTAGAAGATAGATATGAAATGGTAGTAAGGAAAGACACCACACTACTACTACAAAACACAAAGAGAAAAAGGAGACAACAACAATAATAAATAGGAAGAAGAGATGATGAAATAATTAATAATAATAAAATAATAAAAAAATTAAAATATAATAAATAATAATAATAATAATAATAATATTCGTGGTAATAATAATATAATATAATAATATAATATAATAATATAGAAGTAAGAGTTTTAGTTTCGTCAACTTTCGCAAGACTTCGAACCAAGTGCGAGTCAATTTGATTCATAAGCTAGCCATTTACGATCTATACGTCTTGCCGACGGGGGCATTTCGTTTTTTTTAGTAGCTCACACCCAAGATCGTTTTAGATTATATAGTTTGAACTTTTCGGTAATCCGTAAAATATACATAGTAGCTGCCTGCACAGATTAACGACGCCGACAAAAGTACACTTGTTAAAAGAAAGCTAAAGTACTATGGGTGACGCCAAACGTTTGGCAGAAGAACTGAAGGAGACGAGAGAAGAGCTAGATGAGTTGCAAGCTCAGCTAGATCAACAATTAGAAGATCATAATCAGGAAATGGAAGAATTCGAAGAAAATTTGAAGAAGCAGTATGCAGACGAAATCAGAACTCGTGACGAAACAATAGGACAATTAGAACAGCAAGTCACCGATACAAACGCGTACTGGCAAGAAGCCTATGACAAATTGCAGGCTGAAAAAGACCAAATGTATACGGATTATGAGGCCAAATTAGCAACATGGGAGAAAAAGCGTGGTCCTAATGGGTATATATGGGAGAACCCCGTCACTGGAGAAACAGCAAACGAGGATAAAACATGGAAAAACCCACGCGAGATTGCTATGGAAGAAAAAATGGCTGTGATGCAAGAGAAAATGGATAGAATGGTCGCAAAGAGTCGGAAAGGAAATGTGCAAGGCCAAGAAAAACAAACGCTAATAAACCAGTTGAAAACAGATTTAAAAGACGAACGGGCTGCCCATATGGCTCTGCAAGAGTCTAAAACATTGGTGGATATTCAATGGGCGTACGAATTAGATAGACTTGAAGGAGTTTTGGTGAAATTAAATGAGAAAGCAGAAACTTATAAAATGGCATTTCAAGAAGAGGAAACACGACGTGTATCGGCGATTCAAGCCGCTAATATCCGCGTCAAACGGGTTACCATTGAAGCAGAAGAAGCGCGCAAAGAGCACCAGCGCCAAATTAGATTTGCAAAAGTTCGGCAAATAGCCTTAGAACGTGAATTACGTCGCCAAGTTCGGCAAAGAAACACAAGTGGGTTGTATCAAGCTGAATTAGAAATGAAATTGTACATGTTTGATGAGACAAAGCAAAAAGAATTTGACGTCTTGCGCACCAAACTTCGAAAAGCAAGAGAAAACCATCAAGACGATCTTGAGTCGCTTTCCATCTTGTGGCCCCCAGCAGAAGATGGCTATTTGCTACCGACTATTTTGAAACCATTTACTGATGTTGTCCGTATTGAGCAAGATCGGAAGCGCCTACTAGAACGAACAAAAGCAAAAGGATTAGAGATTCCTCCGGGAGAAGAAAGTGATACTGATAGTGATGATGAAGAAGCACATGTAGCAAGGCGTGATATGATGAAAGAACTTACGATGTATAGGGAAGAGGCACTGATGCCATCTCTTAGAGTTTTGGATCCGGAAGAAAGGCCCAGGTTTAAAGCTGTATCGATGACTCCACGAAGAAGGAGGTATGTACTCTATGATACTCCACGTCTATATCAACCACCATTAGATGAAAGAAATGAAGGAAATACTGCTAAGGATGGGAATAACACTTTGTCCAATGATGAGGATGAAGTTAAAAGTTCGCATCAGGAGGCAAACAATTATGAATTAGAGAAATTCCAATTATCAGCAAGAAGTGATGCGTCTAGCATCAGGTCTGAGACAAGCTCACAGGCTATTGCTGCTGCGGTAAGATTGCGATTACAGTTACCTCCAGCGTTAGCGCAACACCGTCCTGCCACCATGCTTGCCGCTATTGCTACCAAAGATTATGGGGCGGAACCGTGGGATAGTGATGATGATACTGCAAGAAATGAGGAAGCTGAAGCGGCCGAAAGACGGCAAAAACGTCAGAACTACCTTGAACAGAACGTGATAAAGAAAAATATGCCAGAGAATTCTCGAGTAGAAACAAAAAAAGAAAAGAGACATCAAGATGTTGAAGTTATAAAAACCAAATCGAAATCGAAGAAAATTGTTGAGAAGAGTAGCAATGACACATCGACGAATAACGTTGAAAGTATTTCTGAATTTAAAGATACAATATCAAAGGAAAATATCGATCCTGAGGTTCAACTATGGTTTGAAGACTTTTTGAATGATGTAGAAGTATCTATATGTAAGCGAAGCATTAAGATGCAAGAGACCGAGATAAAAAATTTAACAAATGAGTTATTGATTAAAGTTGAATTTCGTGAAGCTATCAAAGAGATCGTGAAAGAGATAGCAGACTCAGCATGCGATAGTGCGCCTTCAACCATAGCATTTAATGAAGCAAGGGAGAAAGTGCGACAATTAAAGCTTGATAAAGTACGAAATCCTTGGAAATCAGAGAGATCACGTGTGCTCGTTGGTGTACCAAAAGTGTTTTCGCGCGCGTTGCGTAGTATGCTAAGAAATGGAACGATTACAAAACCCCGTGCAAGGCAGCTTGCGCTTTTGTATTCGAAGGCTCCTACGCTGGAAGAAGAGGATGAGGCTGCTGCTGACGGTAATATAACCGAGAGATCAATTCACTCTTTGGTTGGGGAAGCTATCAAACTTGCTGAGGAAGATGAACCAGATGAAGACTTTTACGGGGATGAAACTGAGCAAGGTCAAGCGGATACAAGAGGACGTAATGAAAGCATTCGCCTTTTGCGTCAAGAGAGCGAGTTGGCAGAAGCAATAGATATGATGCATGAGCAAGAAAGGCATATTCTACTGAAGCGAAAATTTAAGCTTGAAAAGGATATAGTAACGGAGGATAACCGGATTGAAATGGTCAATGCAGACGTACTTTCTCGCACTGCAATCAAAAACGAGAAAGAAAAAGAATGCAGGGAGTTTATGGATGTCATACGCTCTGAACAAACAATAATGGATGCAAAGGATGCTCTAAATGGAGTAGAAAAAGCTTCAAAACGAGAAGACTCGTGGGTGCCAGTATGTACAGGTATTATTCCGCTACCAATGAATTTCGAGCCGGATCGAATTGTCCATAAAACCAGAATTAAAACCAGAACTGTTACTGTCAAGGTGCTGAAAGAACAAGAAGATGAAAATGGCAATAAATACCAAGAAGAGGTTGAAGAACAAAAGCAAGAAGAATATGAAGAGCCTTATACAGAGGAAATTTCACGTGAAGATGCTATGTTGCGAGAGGCAAATTCAAAAATTTACGATCGAGTTGCTTCGTTTACTATACAGAAAAGTCAAACTGTGAGATATGTGGAAGTAAACAAAGATGGTGTTAATGTCGAAAAGACAAGAGTAGAAAAAATTGAAGAACCTATTTTCTCAAAGCCAATAAAAGTGGCAATAAAGGAGTGGGAAGTTCATGCGTATGATCCAACTTATGAAGAACTTCCAAAAGAAGCTATTTATTTCGAAATGATATCAAGCAATGAGACTGATGAATTATTGCAAAAACTTGCCGATAAATTCGATGAAGACTACAAAATAAACCGAAGCCATTTAGCTCCTGCATTTCAGATAAAAACTGCCAAAATGCGCTTCCTTCAACAGCAAGATTGTCGGCGGCATCAATTAAAACTGCGCCGGCAGTTTGTGGACTACGAGCAGAATAAAATAGATATTTTGAAACAAATGAAATCGTGCACGGTTCATGCCAAGTCAGTTCTTGTCGATAAGATTCTTTTCTACTCTTCTGAGATTGAGTCGCTTAAAAGGCGCAGAACACAATATTCTCGTATGCAACAAATAGAAGCAAATCTAATTGAGTGGATTGCAAAAGCTGTTGGTCGTAGCAAACAGACGAAGGAAGAACTTGTGCTCTTGGCCAAAAATGCTGAATCTAAGGTTCTCAAAGCAAGAAAAAAGCTTGACCAGGCAGGAAATCCCTTAGAAGCTGCAGCGATGGAACAAAATTTGGATAAAGTGTGCAAAGAATCTGATCGTGTTTTAAGGTATGTTAGGCGCCGATTTGTCAGTGAGATGGAAACACGAAGAAGACTTGCTGAAGAACGAAGAGATGTAATTCGCCAACAATGCTCTCGTTACCAGGTCATCTTGGCAATAGGAGATGAAAGAATGCCGGAAATTATTTCAATAATGAAAGATCATGTTGTTCAGCTAAGTCAAATGCATAAAATGCATAATCGGCTTGTGGATTCGAGTATTAAGAAAAACATTAAGCCGTTAGCTTTAAAACAAGATGAAAAAAGAAAAAGAGGCGTAGATGTTTTTAGAAAATTCAGAGATGTCTGTGGAGACTTTTCAGAACCTGTTCGTATCGTGGCTGACACTCTCAACAGTATATTTATTGATACTATCGGTCTATCCTTACTTCGTACGTCGGAGACTTCGAAAAGATTACAATTAAAAAGTGCTGACAGTAACAGCAAATTTTCTAAAAAGAATGAAGATTTAAAGAAGGTTGAAGCTGTGCGGGCGGGAAAGCGAAAGCGTGAAATTGGTTTATTACAGGAAGCTCTGGATACGCTAGACGGATTTGCGGGTCAATGGCTGGCAGACAATGAAGTGCAACAAATTGAAGGGCAGTTGGCTTTAACCAAAACTACATTGGATGAAGTGCAAAAAACTGCCGCTAAAGATAAAAAGGAGTCTAACTATAAAATAAAAGATTTAGAAAATCGATTGTACCACTCAAAGGTGCAAATTGAAGCAACAAAGGCTATGTTTGAAAAAGAAATAGCTGCTTTGCATAAATCAAGTGGACTATCTATAAAATTTCTCAAAGAAACTGTCATGGCTACAAAAGATGCAATGGAAAAATTGCGCAAGGACAAAAATGCTGAAATCATGCGTATGGCTGAAGCGCATGCGAAACAAATTAGTGAAATGCGAGCAAAAATGGATCAACTTGAAAAACTTGCTGATAGACGAAAAAAATGGGTAGAATCTTTACAAGTGCAGATAAGGAGAATGCGTAAAGAAGCTGAACGTATTGCCGAATTACGGCGGAAAGAACACGAAGCCTGGGAAAGAGAGCGAGATGGGCTGACGAAGCAGCTAGAGTTTCATATTGGCCAGTCAGAAAGGAGGCTGCAGTGGGTCGAGTCATTAAAAAGGGAGATCGCACTGAAAGAGAAGGAAAGGTTGAAAGTGCTTGATGAGATTGAAGCAACAAAAAAAGAACATGCTGCAATTGAGCGAAAGCTACGATGGCAAATCTGGCAACGAGATGAGACTGGCAGGCAAATTAGAATGAATGTTGATGCTGCATTTATGTTTTTCGCAGAGATACTAAGTGGACTTGCTGGGGTATCAAAGAAACATAATGATGCTATTGCAAGGAACGGTGGTATAGGAATCTTAGCAGCAATGATTCATCGTGACTGCAAGCGAACAGAATTAAAACCTTTGGCTGCTCGGGCTATGGCACAAATTGCTTGGAATGGACATGTCGATCACCGTGTCGTTAGTCGCCGTTCAAGAGATGGTTGGGAGAAATGGATGAAGAAAATTTCGACAGAGGAGCAGTGGAGATTTAATCTTGGTTATGAAAATCGAGTGGCAATCTTAAAGCAAGAAAAAATAGCAGTCAAAGCCTTCAAGGCTAACAGATCAGAGGCATACTCTATAGCAAACCGTACAGTTCGGCTTCTGAAGGCTGCCTATGTTGCTAGTATGTCGGCCTCAACACGTGCCGCACGTGATGCTGAAGTATTGCGAAATGGTATGACTATACAGGGTAGTGCAACACCTGATTATCGTCATCAAGCGCCTGATGGCGATGGAATAGTCGTTAAATCAGAAGATGATGTGGTTCAAAATACTGGCCCAAATAATCACAACCAAGAGGCTATTGGGCAAACATATGGAGCCCTGGAATCATTGTTAAGTTTGTGCAAAGCGGAAGAAGAAACTTTGCAAAGGTATGCAACTGATGCTATCGCTGTCATAGCATTGGATGAAAAAAACAGAACAAAATTTGAGCAGTTACAACAAGTATGGCCGATTTTAATCGGATGCTTAGGATTGGAAAGCTCTGCGGAAGTTCAGAGAAATGCTGCTGCCGCAATTGGTAATTTGGCATTCGAAAATCAAACCCATCAAAACCAGTTTGGAGACTCAGGAGCAGTCGAAGCGTTGGTAGATTTATGTGTAGACAGTTCTACTGATATAGATGTACTTGAGAATTCTGCGGCAGCGTTAGGCAACCTTGCGCGAAGCCATGAAATGAATGCGTTACGCATCGGAATATGCGGTGGAATTGAAACTTTGGTTAGAATGATGGATTCTGCTAAAACATCTGTTGGGTCAGACCAAGATGCCATAAGAGTACAGGCCAATGCTGCTGAGGCGCTTGTAAATTGCACTCGAAACGATTCGCATGAAAATGCTGAACGTATCAGGCGTGCTGGTATCAAACCCATTGTGCTACTTTGTACATCAACCAATTTGGCTGTTCAACGCAGCTCGGCTCTAATTTTAGGAAATATTGCCCAAAATGATCGCAACAGGATTGAAGTTGGATCTAATGGGGGAATAGATGCTCTATTTATTTTAGCGTCACGAGATGACGATGTCACAAAATGCAATGCGGCGTGGGCGCTCAGTAATTTAGCATGGGCAGCATCTAACCAAGAGCGTATTGGCTTCCACATGGCGGCGCTATTACAGTTATTGCATTCCAGCAATGTTAATGTGCGTAGCAATGCTATGATATGTGTTGCAAATGCACTGTTCTACAACGAGAGTAACCGAAGGCGCGTTGCCTTTCAAAATGAGGATGGGTTAGATCTCTTGATTGAACTTCTGAATGATGTGTCAACGACAGTACAGCAACATGCTGCTAGAGCCCTTGGATCTGCTGCATATAATGATAATGTTGCGAAACTTGCGGGTGAAAGGGGGGCAATAAAGTGGCTTGTAAAACTTTGCTCATCGGCGGAATCTCAATGTCAAAGATATGCTGCATTCGCCCTAGGAAATCTTGCTTTATATGACCCGAACAAAAAAATTATCTTGAATGATGGAGGCGTTGAAGC
Organism: Stramenopiles sp. TOSAG41-1; assembly: GCA_900128575.1. Classification (NCBI taxonomy): domain Eukaryota; species Stramenopiles sp. TOSAG41-1. The sequence goes on along the minus strand of LT658925.1, from coordinate 4,389 downwards.
ATTGACAGGTATGATGGGTAGTGAAAGTCATCAAGCACGCGATCTTGCAAGTGACTGTTTGGAGACTTTGGCCGACTTGGCAGATGAAGAGACTTTGCAAATGGCCAAAGACAAATTTGGAGTACGTGGTACCGTTGACTTGATGAAGGGTGATAACGATTTGGTGAATGGAATGGCGGCAGATAATCTTAACGAAAAGGTGTGGAAGGGTGGAAGAAAAGAGCAAGATGATGTTTTGCGCGCTGGTGGTCTACAAGCTCTTCATTCGCTTCTAAAACGTGACATTACATCTGACACTACGCGCCTAAAAGTTTTGTGGGCTCTACGTTCGGCCATAGTCAACAATCCCTCAGCAAAAGACTTGGCTTCGTCTGATGGATTAATTGAAACACTTTTAGACACTGTGAAGGTGACTTCTAAACCTAATCAAAAACCTTCTCCGAAAGCTCAGGAAATACAAGAAGCAGCACTTGGGGTGCTAGCCATCACCATCATCGAGCATGAGAAGAATTGCCGTAGAGTCTTGCGAACAGGGTTGGACACACTAATTCATTTGGCAGAGGTGACATTGCCTAAACAGCCAGGCATGAAAGTGCTGGACGAGAGTGAAGAAGTAAAACCATGGCACATGTTGAGCACTGGTAACAGTAACATTGCACTGGACTTGCTGCAAATGATAGGTCCGCATAATTGGATTTTGTGTAGTAATTGCGGCACGAGGAATGATGGCGGAACCAGATGCTACAATTGTGCACGAAGTATTAGCTTCGTGTTGTGACCTTGGTATAATTTTTGTTCCAATAATACGGCTTTCATATTACTTCATACGATACCGATTTAGACTACTGTTTTCATTCATCATTAATTATCCTATCAATTTTCATAGATGTTACAATCTTTTGAAACCGTATTACATTAGCTACTATTAAATCATCGTGTGATTCAAGCAATTTGGAGTCGTCTAATAAATTAATTAGTTCAAACTTGGGCTAGCAGCAGCAGTCCATTCTTGCGTCTCTTTTTTTCTAAATTCACAGTTGTTTTGGTAATAATATTGCAAGCTCCGCCCCTGTTCCCTTTATCTAGGGCTACTTTATGTACTTTAAAGTAATGTAGTGTCCCAATGGGTACTTATTACGTATAATTTATGTGTAAATAAAGAAAGTTATTCATCCATGAAAGAAAAGCATCAATGCTTTTGCAATGTTAAGTTTACGTAAACTTTTAGTATGTACGAAGGCAGTCACTGGCCAGCAGGGATCGATGGGAGAGGTGACGGGGCGATTGCATTTGAATGGCCTTACTGCTCTTCTGCTTGCTCCATCATATAGCATTAGACACTTTCAACATTCCTTCCTCGTTCGTCGTGCGGTATGGATAGGAAGGAGAGAGGTACTAAAAGCCGAACCACACTACGTTCTCCTTTCCTCCTCCTTTTTCGTCGATTATTTGTGCCTTTTTTAGTTTGGTTGGTGGTGGTGGGTATTGCCTACCTCATGGTGCAGAACACTACTACATTGTATACTTTCACACAAATTCCACGATTTCATAGTGCAGTACCAAACAAAAACAAACAACAAACATCTCTTAGTCGTCAGGAGACGTAGTAGATTAAATTAAAATACATTGTATTGTTGTTTGTTGATAGAAAAATGTTAATGATTGCGTACCACAACACTACAAACAGCATCCTTTGCATTGTTTATTATTACATAGTTAGTACACGTTTTTTATAGGAAGAAGAAGAAGAAGAAAAGAGGAACAGCACCACCACCACGAAAAAAACTTATTGTACAAAAGGGCTTGTGTGGCTGGCTAACTCATAGCTCTGCACACCAACAGTCTCGCTGTTTCACTGTCAATAGACAACTAGCAAAGCTATTATCGCAATTTACACTGAAAGACAACTAACGTAAGCGCATTTTATGTCAAAGTACGTCCCCCCAGCGCTCCGGAATAATACTAAGAAGAAGAATGGTTCCGGGGTTTCAAATAATAATTCGTCTCGCCAGGATGTGAAGTCCCAGGCACCTGCGGATCGTGGGTACTCACAAAACGATGGCGGTACGACACTCTTCGACCGTAATATGGGAGCAGATGATCGCAGAGATGACAGAGGTGCGAGAGGGGGTAGATCATACGACCGCCGCGGTGGTGGACCGCCACAGACGAATAGCCGCTGGAGCGACTTTGGGCGCGATAGTGGCCGAGATGGTCGAGGTTACGACGACCGACGCGGTGGTTTTGACAACCGCCGAGGTGGATATAATGACGGTTATGGAGGGGGTTATGACCGTAGAGGGAACAATCGCAACTCTCGTCACGGATATGGTCGCCAAGGTGGTGGCCAAGGGCGGCAGAACGAGTTGGGGTACCATGGTTCACTAAGAAAGAATACACGAATTGAAACGGAGTTATTCGGCAACATAGTCAAGACCGGTATAAACTTCGACCAGTACGACAATATTCCAATTGAAGTGGGCGGTGAAGGATGCCCGGAACCAATAAGTGAATACACCGCAGAAGTGCTTGGTGATGCACTGCATCACTGCTGCGTCTTGGCCCAGTATTCGCGTCCAACGCCAATACAAAAGTATAGTATTCCTGTTGGCAGTGCTGGACGGGACTTAATGGCCTGTGCACAAACAGGTAGTGGTAAAACGGCTGGATTTTTGTTTCCAGCAATTCTTGTCATGCTCCGGGAGGGTCCAAGAGAGAGGCCACAAGAGAGGTACCAATCCAGGTGTATGTAGTAATCTTTTTTTTCCTTCTATAATTGAAACCTTAACTAACATTCCACATGTCATATTCGCGACTTCTTGCTTACTGCTTTTTGGCATTATACAACATAGATTCTCGTGCTTACCCCGGTGCACTAATTATGGCGCCAACCCGTGAGTTGGCGTCGCAAATTCATGACGAAGCAAGAAAGTTTACCTACATGACCGGGCTTGCGCCAGTCGTGGTATATGGTGGCGCTGATGTGCGTCAGCAAATTCGAGAGCTTGAGAGAGGGTGCGACATTCTTACTGCAACACCGGGACGGCTTGGTGACTTGATCGAGCGCGGACGAATATCCTTAGCATGTGTGCGCCTTTTGATCCTTGATGAAGCCGATCGCATGCTAGATATGGGTTTTGAACCGCAAATCCGAAAAATTGTCGAAGAAGAGGATTTACCTTTGAAAGAAGAACGGCAAACGTTTATGTTCAGCGCTACATTCCCTCCAGAAATTCAAAGACTTGCTGGTGACTTTTTGAATGACTACATCTTCCTAGCGGTCGGCCGTGTAGGTGCTGCATCGAATGATGTTACCCAACATCTCGAATTTGTTGAAGAGCAAAATAAGACGCCATTCTTAATCAAGTACCTAAACACTATTGACGAAGGTTTAGTTCTGGTTTTTGTTATGACCAAACGTGGTGCAGATTCGTTAGAAAACACATTAATTCGAGAGGGTTTTCCAACAACTTCAATTCACGGTGATCGTAGTCAACGAGAAAGAGAGGATGCACTGAATACATTTCGTTCTGGGCAGACTCCAATCATGGTTGCGACAGATGTTGCTGCTAGAGGCCTTGACATCAAGGGTGTCACGCATGTTATCAATTACGATATGCCTACAAATATTGATGATTATGTACATCGTATTGGGCGAACTGGCCGTATTGGCAAGAAAGGTCAAGCATTGGGCTTGATGAATGATAAGAATCGTAATATAGTTAGAGAATTGTATGAATTAATATCTGAATCTGATAGTGAAGTTCCGCAATGGCTGGAACAGATGCATCAACAAAATCGTTATGGAGGTCGACGAGGCGGTGGGAGAAATCGAAAGGGTGGCAACTTTGGTGCCAGGGACTATCGCCGCAATAACAACAACCGCAGTGGAGGTGGAGGTGGAGGCGGTGGATATAACAACAATCGCGGCGGCGGCGGCGGCGGCTACGGCGGCGGCGGCGGCGGCTACGGCGGCGGTGGCTATGGTGGAGGCTACAACAGTGGTAACAATCGTGGAGGGCGTGGCGGTGATGCAAGAAGTTCGGACAATAGTGCATGGTAACTTTGCCGTGCGTGTTGCAACTCAAAATGTTGAAAAATATATTACTTGCCGCTTCAGAAGCAGATTTTTGCGTTGTACATAATGTTGATATGTGTTGAACTTACCGAAATATTTATATTTCGCGCGCGAGTGTGCGTATAACATTGTATATATATAACTTACTATCATTTTAGCTTTGTGGAGATCATGTTTTTAGTGTGTGGTATATGTCTATTATTATGTACTTCAGAAAATATGGAGAATGATAATGTATGTACACACTTATATATAATATGATTTTATCATACCCCTTTTTATATATTCGTGCTCAATACTTTTCATTGGCT
>LT658924.1:0-11707 GCA_900128575.1 Stramenopiles sp. TOSAG41-1 | reverse complement strand
TACTGTCGTAGCCGCCTTCGTATGCGTAGTCTTTTGGTGTTTTGCGCCTACCGTCCAATTCTCTAGCTTTGAACTGCCCATGAGAAAACAATATTTCTAGGACATCCTTGAAACCTCGTAATGCTGCCTGATGAGATGCCGCAAAACCATCCAACGGTCGTCTTTCATACGGTCGCCAGTCGGGGGTGTATTGTTTTGGCCACATTGTCTCGTCTACTTTCATATACCCACAGGAAGTCGTGGTTGTCAGATTTAGTAACTTCCCATCAACTAATGCATGCCTTACGGCAGCAACATCGTTTTGATAACCAGCTGCTAGATAAAGAGCGTAATTGTGGTTGAATGATGGGTCCGTAGACATTGGAGCGAGAAACTGCTTCAATTGGGATGTCCGGAGTTGGAGAGAACAAGTTGATGAGGTACGAGGATGGAGGAGCGAGGAGAGATGATTGTCTTTATTAGTATTATTAATAATATTATTTTCACAACAAGTATTATTAATAGTAGCAAGTAGTAGTAGTGCTGCAAACAGTGAAGAAAACAAAATTAAATAATAATAACAGACGACAGACGACTTACTTCCGTTTTTTATTATTATTGTCATCAAATAGTTAATAATAAAAAAATTAAAATAAGGTTATGTTTCAACATTATGAGAGCAATGTTAAATGTGTGTTACGTTACTTAATACTCACATGAAAAAATTATTATAATATAATAGGGCTAGGGTAAGATAGTGTTATTCTCTATAATATGGCTTCTTCATCGCTCACCACATTAACATTCATCAACACAATAATAATAACATATATTTATTTTTAATAATAAATATTTATACACTTATGTAACCTTATTAAAATTATTTTAAATTACCTTTTTTAAATAATTATATAATATAAATATAAATAGAGATGATTTTTTTTTTAGTAGTGGAAGAAAAAAACACTATTTTTTAATATTAATAAGGTATCCAAATTTTATGTCATCGAATATTGTTTCTCTTTCACTTCCTTCGATGCCGTTCCCGTTTCACGATAAATATTTCCATTAGCAAACATTAATAATTCCATTTTCTTATCTTTAAACATGGTATATATACCAGACATACTAAATAACATAATTTGTATGTAAATAGATCGTTGTGTGGAACGTTTCATAATTGTATAGTCTTCATCTTCTATTATGTATTTAAACAAAATAACACCTTTATTCCAAGGCCCAAATGTGGATGAATATATATTATAAAAGGTTAACAATGTGGCTAATGTTCCAAAAACAATCACAAACATCCGACTTTTTACTTTTACTGCATCCATAAATACAACACAATTTATTACCAAAATATACAATAATACCAGCATTGGTGATAATGGTGTCCTAGGTCGAAGAATCTCGATAATGCAATTCAAAATACTCAATATTACGATGATAACAACATTCAGCTCTCGCAACAATCGTTTTACAATTATATACGAGATATTTTTGTAATACAATAAGCCAAAACTTATAATTGTACAAGAGCCAAATACTACAGTAGCGGCTCGTAATCCAACATGGTCTGCTCTAACAGATGCAAAAAAACATACCACCGCAATGAAACCAAAAAATAACGTCCCACGGTGTCCCCATTTGACGCGCCACTCCAATCCGTAATCTGTTACCACTTCCTGTCCCAGTAATCTTGTGTTTTTGCGCAGGGTAGTATTTTCGTTGTAGATATTTGCCCACGAGTTGCGATTCGCTCGTTTTACCGTTTTACGGCCCTTTAACTCAACCTCTGACGTCGTTCTGACATTGCGTAAGCGTTTGACTTCTTCCTTCAGCGCTTTCACTTCATTGACAAGTGTCTCGTAGGCTTCTTTGCCAGGCTGCACGAGCATCGTTGCTGATTTTGTGCGACAACGAGTGTACGGGAGTGTGGATGTGGGTGCGGGTCTGACCGTTTGCAGAATGTTATGGGACGGGCTGCTCCTGTCTTTATTAGGTGGTGTTACTACTTTTTAATAATAACTTTATTAACTTGTGTTCGTCGCAAACACTGTTGGATGATATGATGACCGGGATGATATGATGACCGGGAAAATAAAAAAGTTCTTATAATAATATATTGAATATCTCTATCAAAGTGATTTATTATTGTACAAGTACAAACAAGATTAAGAATACAAGCTTTCATACTTCATTATACCTAGAAGTTCGCGGCTTTTTTTTTCAAAAAAATCATGAAACAACATCGTTGCCGTGCTGAAATCTCGAGTGCCCAGGCACACTATACAAAACATCGGATCGTATGATGTACTTTACCCCAACTTTACAAAATGACCCTTCATGGACAAGGCTGCCCGCAACGCCACCATGAGGAAACACCAATACACTTCCTTGTCTTGGTTCGACCGTAAATGCTTCCAGATTGCCTACATCTTTGGATGGAACATAAAATGTTGTACCACCACCTTCGAAGTCGTCATTCAAGTATACCAAGAATGTTAAACGACTCCAACGATCGCCAAAATAGTCGTAGTGATATTCATTGCCATGCATGCCTGATCCAGGCCATGAACCATCTACATGCGGGCGATAAATTGCACCAGGTTGGTACCGGTATAGACGAAGCCTAGCATTCAGACCAACTAGTTTGTTTTCACCCTTGGCACCAAGAGATTGCGGCAAATAATCCCTCGTACGTTCATACATGATGCGTGTAAGCTTTTCTGAAAGAATCACCAAGTTAGATGCTCGAGGGGCAAAACCTTCTGGTGGTTTTGCCGACGTTGTTGGTTCGTCAGGGACATAGCCGTGCGGACTGGACTCTGCCATACGAATAATGTCCTCGCATTCCGATGGAGACAAGACATTTGATACTAAAAATGCCCCTGGTACCGAATTTACATCGATTTTTTTCCGATTAACTTGTAAACGAATCGATTCACCATCGAAAGAAAGAAGTTTGTTCTCATTAATTTTGAAAATATTTAGATCGTATTTATTCATTGGCCGTCGATCTATACCTTTCTGATGAAACACAACGGTGTAGTCTATACCTTTGTTTACATTTTTTCTCTTTACATATTCTTTACATTCGCTCTCACGCATTATGGTACCAAATACACCATCATAATAATCTTTCTTCGCGCCTTCACTGCTGCTTTGTGCAGCGAATTGTGCTTCATCAGGCGATAAATACTTGATTTTCGTTGGGTCTTTAGGAACCGCATTAGCCTTCGGAAATTTGGAAAAAGAATCGTTCCATATGATTTTGCCGCAACTAGTAGCCTTACCATGGGATTCGGGAGTTTCACACAGGGTTGAACTTTTCTTCCAATCCCATTCTACTGGTTGTAGCCTGACGATTGCATCCAACAGCTCGACAGACCTTCTAGAGCTTAGCCCAGCAAAATCATTAGCATTCATGCAGTCACGCACCCATCGCTGCACCGCACCTAATTTAGGGGTATCGTTTTTTTTTNGCATTTNAGTCAGCAGTCGCAACGCATCGACTTCTCGTTCGTCTCGAAATGCGCAAGTTATCTGCGACGAAATACTGCTATATGATTCCGAAATCCTATCGACTACAAAAGGATGCAACAACGTTCGTAAATGTTTATACTCAGGTCTACTTATTTGTGAGGCGTCTAAAGCTTTTAGCTTTTCGATCACTTGGTGTGCCTCACTTAGAGGTAACTGTGCCACAAGGTCCGCGGCATCCTCCTGCTCATCGACCGTGATGTGCTCTGCTTGATCGCGCCTAGCGTTGTATCTTTTCATTTGTTCTTTGCGTTGTTTTTTCGTTGTAGGGGACTTTGCTTCGTAATTTTTCGCCATGTTATCTAGTAGCCCTCGTAGAGACTTTCTGAATCCCTTTAGCGCATCATGATAAAATGCCGTGCCAGGTGATTGTGGTGCTTTGATGCTTAACAAAACGTTAATCAACGGCTGGCAGTATATACCATTTGTGTCGGATACAAGCGCGGGGCTGGCAAGGCGCTGCGCTTGCTCGCGCTTTCGCTTCCTCAACTCCTTACTTCGTTTGCCCATAATGCACTTGCTATTCACGGTACTTAAAATCCTCGTTGCCAAGGCGGAATTCGTGCATATCCGAACGGAGGTAATGGGCGTCCATGCCATGCATGCATGTCACGACGGCCCCGCGTTTATAAAATATAATTAATAATAATAATTATTAATAAATTATATTAATAAAAAAAAAATATAATATATATTAATATGGATGGTATAGGTAGTAGGATAATAATAAGGAGGACCAAGAAAGTACGGAGGAGTAAGACTCTTGAAGCGAATAATAATGCTATTATTATTATAATAATAACCATGTTGTTACAAATATGATAAGCCAGGCATGATGATTTTATTATCACCAAGAAGAAGAAGAAGAAAAGCCAAAAATCTATTATTTATTCCTATTAAAATGAGCTACACACAGCATGCAGTGGATAATGATGATAGGCGTAGTAGAGAGAAATAAAGGAGTCTCGTATGTCGATCTCTATTACTATTATTACGCTGTACAACAATGATAGTATTAGATGCCTCCTCGGTCTTATCTTTAACCCTAACCATAACCCTCTAAAATAATTTTCAAATAAAAAAAAATAAATAATATAAAAAATATAATAATAAATAATAATAATAATAACATATAATAAAATATAATATAATAATAATAAGGGATGTTAATGTGTTGTAGTAGATGATGAAGAAGAAGAAGAGAAGAGAATGATGATAGATGATATATGATGAATAATGATGATGGAAGTGCTGACACCGCCCGAGGACGCATCTCGATCGGTCAACAGCTTGAGTCAATTATCAAGCTGCTGCAACGATCGCCCAGCTATAGGCTCTTATGGCGCTTTCGCAAACGATAGTATATGCGCAAATCATATGGTGCCTCTCTTTTGCTGTGGTAGTTGGGACAAGGGCCGGGGTTAGTGGAGACCGAAATATTCATGGAGTAAAGTTTGCCGCCAACTTTGGCAAACGTCCTCAAGCGAACCTGACGTGCCATCCATCATACCCGTCCCGGAGTGGCAAGTATGGCTTGTGGCCTCCAGTTATTTTCGTAGAAAATGACTCGAAAAACCCGGTGTCTATTCGTCTGTGCGAGTCTGAATTTTCCGATACCTGCTCCTCAGAGGAATACATCAAGTGCTACCATACTATCGCTCCACAGTCCACGGGTGTATTGCATACGCCTGAACACCTACAGTTTTTCATTTCTGTTTATTGCTCCTTAGGTCGTTATGACAGAAAGCAGAGCGAGACATGCTTTGATTTTCCTGAAGCGCTAGAGGTTTATCCATCGTCCCTGTCATCAAATGATACTTTTCACGTTCCACCATCGCCGGAAACTTTTTGTGTTGGTGATACCGACTGCCCACGAGAAGACTACTTTTGCGTGCCACTGGACAACGGCCAAGGCAACATATGTAAATACCGTGAATGTGGCGTTACTTGCGTCTGCAATGCCATATTGGGTTCTTATGGATTTGGCAACAAAAATCAGTGGCTGNTTTTGTATGTATTTGCCTTTTCGTGCATGCTACTAACCGCTGCATTTATATTATGGACAATACGAAAAAATCGTATACGTGCATACGCCAAACCTGTCCGAGGGAAGTCAGTCATGTCCACGAAATCGTCTGCTGTAGAAAGTAATGGCGGAGATGGGGTGGTTTTGCCTGTATATTCAAATGTCATGATATTACTTGCTTTGGTTTATTTATTCGACGCCGTCGTATGGTTCATACCACCATTCTTAAACTTATCTGGTAAAGATAGTTATGTTTTTCCTATATTGAAGATTGTAAAGGCTGCGATAGGAGAAGCCGTAATTGAAGCTGTATTTTTGTTTTTGTTGCAACGTGGTGCCGGCTCGACTGAGCTGCGCTTTTCCTGTTATGGGGGTATTTTGTGTGGTTTGCTTTTTGGCTTGGCAAACTTTGTGCAATACGCAGCCAAATTCGGTGTTCAACTAAGTACAATTGCCTGTGTAAACTATGGGAAAGTGCTTTCTTCTGAAAGCTGCTGGGGTAGCATACTTATTAGTGCATATACCTTTGCAGTTTGGCTCTTGTATGCCTTCACTTTGATTTCTCCATATTTACACCAATGTGGGCTAAATTGGAAGCCTCCTAGACCGGCAATATACCGCTTACTTTTCTGTGCACTGGTGCTGCGGACAGTTGATATTTTGATTTTGCTATCTCCTTGTTTCGATGTCTGCTCTACCGTTTTGTGGTCCATTTGGTTCCAACTGGAGTTGTATGCATGCTTCCGTGCCGATACAAGGTATTGGAAGGTTGGCATTAAAATCATACTAGAGTCGTCTCGTGGCGCATTTTCGCCGGCGCCAAAACGTTGGATGCGCCAAAAATTGGTTAAACTTAGGCGGGAGAATAGTGCAAAAAATTCGGATACCTTTGGTTCAAACCCCCAATCTTCTGTTAGATCGAAGCCATACAAATCTTCAGAAACAGTATTTTCCGATGATTTTCATCATTTAACCCCAAGTAGACAGCGACGATATAAAAGCGATGACGAACATCTCCATAAAAGACGGCAGGTTTCGGGCTCCCTACCTAACTCGACCGCGATCCTGCGTTACGAGCTACTAAAAAGCCCGATAATCCATGAGATGGACGGTTCCACGGACGCCAAGAATGTCGAGGAGGCATCGGTACGGATGGCACACGAAGTTGTACCAAGACTAGATTTTGGCAAAGATGGTGGTAGCATCAACTATAGCTTGTCACAGAATTCTATACATGAAGCCGATGGCAATGAAATCGATATATTTCAAGTTCCGACGGGCCGGATGAAGTTAAAATCTATGGATGAGATTCTAATTGATTTTTCAACTTTAAAGTTGAAAAAGATTGTTGCAAGGGGCGCTACATCGTCTGTGCATGTTGGCTACATGCGTGGGAACACAGTCGCAATAAAGGTATGCTCGTGCCGGTCGTTGACTCGAAAAACTGTTAGCGACTATATAAGAGAAGCAAGGATATTAGCCTCTTTCAGCCACCGCAATGTCATGAAACTGCTGGGCTGTTGCATTGTGCCTCCTTCAGTATGGATTGTGACTGAATATTGTAAGCGTGGTAACCTGTATGATGTAGTGAGATCATTGTCGAGAAATACGACGGCAAAACAACACCATAAGTATGCAGTACCATCGGCAACGTCGTCCCTATTGGCGGAGTCTTCAGTCAGGCCCCTTTCTGATTGGAATTTGCGCCTTTACCTCATGCTCGGGGCAGCCTATGGGTTGGAGCATATACACAGTAAAATGTTCATTCACGGAGACATTAAGCCCGACAATTTCATTGTGACGGAAGATTGGGTCGTAAAACTGGCAGACTTTGGCGAAGCCAAGGAGGAGACCAACATGAAAGTAGATCCCAGCGCCAGGGGAAAAGACAAAAAACGTATACTCAGAGGGGAAGGTGCCGGAACTATTATATGGCTTGCGCCAGAACGTTTAGGGCCGTTATATTCGCTTTTTCTGGATATTGATGGCTTAGCCAAACCAATTTCTCATCGTTCAGATATCAGCCAAGCAGCTGATATGTATTCGTTTGGATTGACGATATGGGAAATTGCTATGGGAAAACGGCCTTTTGCTTCAATGGATACATACACTGCTGGGTTAGCAGTACTTCAGCGAGACGCAAGACCGAGTCTAGAGGCAATTCCTTCCACAAAATTTACCACGTTGTTAAAATCATGTTGGGCTAGAGATCCGCGAAATCGGTTGGATAGTAAAGAGATCGTGATGATGCTGGAAACCTTAAATAATGGTTGGAAACCCACAGGTTACCAAAATCTGCATCAGGAAAGTAATAGAGGTTGAAAGAGAGTCTACCTTAGTCTCGTAAAGCGAGATGGTTAAGTTCCACACTATACTTTAATCTTTAATATACTTTAATGTCTTCTTTGGCACAATTTGACAATCAAATTTTAAAATGCCAATAGGCAGTCGCTAGCTAATATGCATAATTATATCTAATAATATGCATACACAGATATAGATACAACGATTTATTTCAAATTTAGATATAGATACCTGTATTACATTTTAACTTTCAGATTGCTCTTCTGCTGGGCCAGAGGCAGCTTTCTTTTTTTTGGCAGCTTTTGGTGCAGCACCGGTTGCGCCACTGGGTGCTGCGCCAGTCTCAGCTTTTGGTGCAGCTTTTGGTGCAGCTCCAGTTGCAGCTCCAGTTGCAGCTCCAGTTGCATCGTCACACTTCAAAGGTTTCAACTTCTTTGCTTTAGCTAGACTTACTTTATGTTTTTCCAAATCTTCTTTCGTCTTCTCAACAGCTTCTTTGGCCTTACTCAGGGACTCATTAGCTGCTTCTTTGGCTTTCTTNAACTCCTTTTTTTGNTTTGTATTGCTTTCCTCCTTGGCTTTCTTTTCAGCGGCTTCCTCCTCGGCCTCTTTCTTCTTCGGGTCGCACTTTAGACCTTTCGCGCACGCAGCTTGAGCTGCTTTTGCCTCAACTTCTTGTTCAACTTCAGAAGTACCCTTTGCTTCCTCTTTGTCTTTCTTCTCTTCACTTGATGCTTTCTCTTCGGTTGCTTTTTCGTCGCTACCTTTCTCTTCCGCTTTCTTTTCTTCATCCTTCTTTTTCTCCAAGTCGCGAAGGTGCTTCGTTTCGATTTGCTCGGTCAACATATTCTTCTTCGTCTTCAATTCAGTAACTTTCTTCTTGCTCTCCTCAACGCCTTCCTCAAGACTTTCAATCTTTGACTTTACGGTTTCTCGCTCTTCCCTTGGCGACTTCGGCTCCTCTGGGCCACTTGCATCTTCAGTTTCTGGCTCCGCAACAAGTGTCGAACGCAAGTAGGATCCCTGCGAAACGGTAGCGAAGGAAACGCAGGCAACAAACAAAAGTAGTAGTGACAGTTTCATAGTTCAGACTCTTTCAAGCAGCAATCTATTCTGAGTTCTGGAATACCAGTGGCGCAGCTGGCACGCAGGACGGCGGCCTAGGCTTCCACGTGCGTGTGCCAATCCTCTGCAGTGCTAATCCCCTGCAAACCTATAGTCAGCATCAACAACCTTCCCCTTTTTTTTGCGCTGGCCACGAGGCGTGAAGTTCCTTCTCTTGAACGGGGATGGGGTGGAACTATGGGGGCCACTCGGTACCCTTCCTGAGATATATTCATCGTATGTTTATGTATGTTTGAAAGACTGGATATACATTGCACAATATATGCTACCCCTACTGTGCACCTTCGCCAACATCAATAGGTAATATTCACTACGCATTTCTGTAGTAAAGACCGTATATTTCGCAGGCACTTCGAGTGGCACAATGAATAACATTGCAGGGACTAAGTAAAATATAAATACTACTGTAGAGCATACCGAATCCTTGCCTATCGCAGAGCATTTGTTAGGCAAACTATCACTATTGAAAAAGTATACTACGTAGGTCTTGAACGATTTGGAAATATGAAAATTGAATTTTGAACTCCAGTGGTTTAAAACAAAACGTTATTTATGGCCCTTGTTGGGAAGCCGTCTCCTCCCGCCTGCACTAATAATATCATTATTATTTAAACGTTCCATCAGGGCACCCGCTGTAATTTTGTGAAGGCCGTATCTGTTTGTGCTGAACGTGCACGAAGATGGATACACGCGGGCTAAACCAATCATAAAGTCTTCTTGGGTGTAATTTTTTCCATTGTGAATTGGTTTTGGTTGAATAAGATCCTCTTCGATGTCTACCGGTTCCTCCTTTATTTTACTTTGATCAATTACATGTGGTAGGTATTTCTCTTCAAATGTAGTTTCCAAGGCTTGCTGAAACAAGGCTTCTAGGCGAATGTTGACACTGTTGGGATCTATTCTCTTACCATCTTCCTGGACTATGGAACCATCGCTGTCTTTTTGGAACAGCACCCCATCCTTTTCGATGATGATCGTACCGTCTGTGAGTATATTTGTTTCCCGACCATCTGCTCCAGTGCGTGTTTTGCTGCCATCCGGGTTTATTTGCAACAAATTTCCCTCTATGTCTTCTAAAATTTGGGTATTGTCATCTAAATCGATTTGCTTTTTCGTACCATTGTTGTATGTGATTATTTTCGTTCGGTTCTTAAAATCTACTTCCGTCACGGTACCATCTATTGCTCTACTAATTTCGTGGTTTTCGTTTACCTCCGTTACACTTCCATCTTTGTAGGTCGTAATAACCGATTCATTGGGGAAGTACTCTATTTTAGTTCCATCTTCCTTGAACTCAATTATAACACCATCTGGAGTCTCTTGTTTCAGTAAACGCCCTGACTTTGCATCTGTTGTGACAACAATTCCATCTTTGGTTGTTTCTGTTTTGGTACCATCAGTTTTTAATTCTATTCTGGAACCGTCTAAAGTGCTTTGTTCAAGCGTACCGTCTTCATGCTCAGTGAGCTCTTCACCATTCTCATACGTTAATATTTTCCTCCCATCTTCCAGTATCTGTGAACGCCGCCTCGACTTTGAATCATATTCGGTAGATACAGTCAACGGATGTGACAACAAGTCAAAGTCGTCCGCTACATTTGCGGATTCGGCTGTCATTCTTCTAAAGGACTCTTTCTATATTTCGGGCTTGTTTATTGCGCTGATACTTATGATCGACCGCCATGTTTTGCTTCTGCCGCACCATTCAAGCGTTTTGACAAAAACGTTACAACGTCAACTTAAACTACTATCACAACAGCAACAACAGCAGAGAACCAAAAAAATAATAATAAAAAATAAAGGCATGGCAATTAACTACTAAAATAAATAATGATGTATTATTGTTGTTGTTATTATTGTGTTGTTACGTTATTGTGTTATTTTAATTTGAGTTTTTACTTCATCATAATAATAATAATGATATTTTTTTGGTTTGTTGTTGTGTGATAGGTGCCGCTTCTTCTACTATTATTATTACTTACTACTACAGAAAAACAAAATATATTAATGTGTAATGAATGTGGGAGAATAAAACTGCTACTACTGCTGATGATCGTTACTATTATTTGTCGTATCTCATAATAGTCACACGCCGTATGTATTGTGTATTGCAGATGTGCAGATATGTGGACAGGTGCACGGTAGAAGCATGCAATTTTGAGATACTTTGAGCGATGTTGCAAGAAATAAGAAAAAAAGAGAATAAAATATTGATAATCTAGCCAGGAATTTAAAGCATGCATACCTTATCTTAGCATTTGTTCTATTTCTTCATTGACTGGAGCTCCTTCAGTAACAATTCGATTTTTTTGTCAGATTCGCTTCTTAAAGCTGTCTCGCGTTCGAGTGCTTCTCGTAGCTGCTTCAATTCACTTTCAGCCGTTTCGCGAATGAGATCTGCCATCTCTGTGTCAATTGTGCCAATACTGCTTCGCCCTGTACTGCTCCTGTAAGACGATCTTCCCGACCTACGAGTTGACCTACCAGTAGACCGCCCAGTGAGTCTTTCTGTTCGCCTTGCTGTTCCTTGTCTACTACTAGGTTGTTTGCCCACCCGTTCATTTACATATTGTTCCGCAGCTTTGTCAGATATTTTTTCTGGTATTCCAACTCCGTATGGAGGTATACTATTCCCCATTTTGCTGGCCAACGTGTGTTCCATCATCTTTTTTTTCATGAATTTTTTGCTTTCTAACTTGCAGCGATTAGACCAGTTTAAGTCTTGGA
>LT658923.1:0-11717 GCA_900128575.1 Stramenopiles sp. TOSAG41-1 | reverse complement strand
TGTTGATCTGCCTACCTTGCTTCAGATATGAAGCTAATGCAAAACGTAATGAATCGGCCCCTAACGCGTCGATTCCGTTTGGAAAATCCTTCTTCAACGACTTTTCTGCCCGTTTTATCTCGCTTTTATCTAGATTGCTAGATTTCAAAATTTGCAGCATCTTGTTTAACGAAACACCGTGAATTATATGTAAGGGATCAATAACATTTCCTAAGCTTTTGGACATCTTTTTGCCATCCTTGTCGCGTACAAGAGGATGCAAGAATACCTTCTGAAAGGGAGGGATATGCTCATCTCCATCATTGCAAGCATCCTCAGCTTTAATGCTTCCCATAGACGTCAGTTCGGTGCAAATCATTGACATTCTTGCGACCCAAAAAAACAAGATATCTACACCCGTTTCCATCAAAGACAACGGATAATACGGAGCCATACCTGCTGGAATTCCATAGTTGACATTAGCCATGGATAATTGCGCTCCTTCCTTCCTACCAGATGGCCAACCAAGAGCTGACAAAGGAAACAGTGCCGAAGAAAACCATGTGTCCAAAACGTCCTCATCTTGAACCAAATCTACTTCTTCCTGACTAATTCCATAACGCTCGGCAGCTATAACTTTAGCATCTTCCATGGATCGTGCAATAATCCATTTTCCGTCAGTTTCTTTGTCATACCCCGTTCCAGAGTTGTTGTCGTTCAAGACAACTCT
Organism: Stramenopiles sp. TOSAG41-1; assembly: GCA_900128575.1. Classification (NCBI taxonomy): domain Eukaryota; species Stramenopiles sp. TOSAG41-1. The sequence continues at coordinate 11,008 of LT658923.1, read as the reverse complement.
ATATGCGGGTATACGGTGACCCCACCATAATTGTCTCGAAATACACCAATCCTGTATGTTGTTTAACCAACGGTCCCATTCTTCCTTCTGCTTTCGCGGATATATACCAATTGAGTTTTCCACCGAGCCCTCTGCAGAGACCATGTCAACCGATCTCTTTGCGAGATTATTGCAATCGACGAACCACTGTGGCTTTAACATTGGTTCCAAAACATCGCCAGATCGCGAACATCTGGTCAGTGTCATTGGGTGCTCATCTTTGCCCTCTAGCAATCCTTTTTCCTCCAACATTTTTAATATTTTCGACCGAGCTTGGTACCTGTTCATACCAGCCAAATCGCAGTTTTTAGCATTGTCATTCAAATAGCCATCGTCGTCCATAATATTTATACCGTGTAAGTTATGCCGCACTGCACATTCATAATCGTTCAAATCATGGCAAGGAGTAATCTTGACAGCACCACTTCCAAGCTCAGGATCTACTAAAATATCGTCCTGGATTACCTGCAAAATCTCGCCGGTTATCGGATGCAAAATGTTTGGGGCATCTTTTTGAAATAGAAACTTATATCGTGAGTCTTGAGGGTGCACAGCAACGGCAATATCGCCGGGAATTGTTTCCGGGCGCGTGGTGCTAATGGTAACGTGCTGGCAACTAGAACCTTCCGACAATGGATATTTGATTTTGTACATTACTCCAAATTCGACGGGCATAGTGCTTTGCTTAGCGCTCATAGATTCTTTGTCAGCTTTTGGATCGCACTTTTCTCTGTACGGAACATCCACTTTTGTCCTCCCTTCCAGCTCATGAAGGTCAATTTCAATATCAGAAATGGCAGTGTTCAAAATTGGGCACCAGTTGACTACACGGCGTCCACGGAAAATCAAGCCACGTTCGTATAGCCGAACAAATGCCTCCGTCACCGCCTTGCTCCGCTGTTCATCCATCGTAAAGGCACTTCGAGACCAGTCTAAGCTTGCCCCAAGCTCCTTGAGCTGCTTATAAATTGTGTCCCCATATTTTTCATACCAACTCCACACTTGATCTAAAAATTTCTCTCTACCAAGGTCATGCCGCGTCAAACCCTTATCTCGCATCAGCTGCTTCTCAACAACGACCTGAGTTGCTATGCCGGCATGATCCAAGCCTGGTATCCACATTACACTTTTTCCCTTCATTCTTTGCCATCGCGCCAAAGAGTCTTGAATCAGCACTGTGAGAGCATGGCCAATGTGTAGCGAGCCCGTTACATTTGGAGGCGGGAGAACCATAGAAAAATAATGCTTATCGTTTCCCTTGTCAGTCAATAGCTTTTTGGAAGCTGAAGATTGTGGATCGAAGTAACCTTTTGTCTCCCACGCCCGATACCGTTTTTTGGTATTGGAATACTTGGGATCATAATTTTTTGGTAACTTGTCCACAACGTTTTCAACAGACGCACTCTGATTTTTCATCGTAGAAAACCTCTTTGCGGTTTTGACAGCGCCCACAGCATAACATTTGTTGACATTAATAAAGGAAGCGCAAGACCTGCATTTTCCCGCGGAAAGAAAGCGTCTCATGCCGCAGTGGGACGCCAAGATAAAACAAGCTCACGGCTCCAGGTGTGGCTGGGCAGGCAAAGGGGTGCGGCCAGCTGGGCTTGTCGCTTTCTGTTCGATGAATCAATTTTTTATTTTTTTATTATTACTACTTTTTATTATATAATTTTTTTTTATTATTTATATTATTAATAATATAAATATAATAATAATTATTATTATTATATTTTATTAAATAAAAAATTCATTTTTTTTTTATATTTTTTTATATTATTATTTATATTATTGAAATTATAATTATTATTATTTATAATAATAAAAGTTTTAATTAAATTCTTCTTCTATCTCTCTCTTACTCTTCTTCTACGTTTATTTTTATATACCTCAATCTTCCTTCTTCTTTTTTACTAGCTAGTGCTACTGCTGCTACAACTTATACTACTATAACTACTACTTTTTTTTTTTTATTGTAGCACTAATTTCAAATAATAATAATATAAATAAAATAATTATTAATAAAAAAAAAAAAATAATAAAAAAAAAATAAATTTTAGCCAATATTTTTTTTTGTTTTTTTGTGTGTTCGGCGTAGTAGCAGTGTAAGTGATAAGTGACGTTCATCATCGTCTTCCTACGGACTGTCTCGACGAACCTGAATTGGGTCTAACGCTGCAATAAGCTGGAAATGCCTGCAGAAACACGTCCAGGGTAAGCATTGCCACGACGAGATGATTTAATGTCTAACATGTTCAAGCGGTTTCAAGTGACGATCAACCGCGGCAATATCCTTTCAGCCATGTATAATGTGGACGCGATGTGTGTTTCTTGTAACCAAAAGCTTCTTGGGCCATATAATAAAAGTCACTGGAGATTTAACAAAAGCAATGTTGAGCAGGCAGTCCATATGGAGTGTGGTGGATACATAGATAAATTATCAGGGGTAAATCGTAAATTGATGCAAGCTGCAAAGAAACAGCACCCCTCTGGAATCAGTGTTGGAAGTGCTCTTGTGACCTCGTCGTTCAACCATTTTGAACACACAGACAAAGAGAAAAAAAAGTTCGCCTTTGTCATTCATGCCTGTGCTCCTTGGAAAACACAAGAAAACAGCAATGATGAGATAATGCCTTTGTTAACTGAGACGTATAAGAATGCTCTGCGCTTAGGAATAAAAACAAGGAGCATTTCTTCCATGGCCTTACCTGCTTTAGGCTGTGGCGTAAATCTTATCGATCCGACAACTTCAGCGCTAGCTGCGTTTCACGCCTTAACGGAACTTGACATCAAGATCTGTTCGAAAAATCTTGTCTATCAGCAAGCAACTAACAACGATTTCGATAAGAAAACTCTAAGAGTTGACTTTTGGATGTTGGATTACTTGGCGCATGAGGCATTCACCGCACGTTTTAGAAAAGTTGATATGTTTGCTAATAGCGGGACAACGAATACTGGTTGATGTAGTTGTGCGGCGGACTAGTAATCATTAACACAAAACAACTTTTTTTATTATTTTATTATTTTCATAATAATAATATATGGAGCTTTTTGTTCATTTGTTGTTTATTTGGTTTGTTGTCGAGTTTCTTTGGTTGGGGTGTTGTTTTTTCTCCTATTCTTATCAGTTTTATTAGCGTAAGAATTAGATGCTCAAAACTGCAAGTAGAAGCATATGAATAAATCGATCTGCATCGTCAGCGCAATTAACGACACAACAACAGCGGTTATATAATTAAAATTTAAAAGGATATAATAATCGTAATAGCCCATAGTAATAATAATATTTTTATATAGTGTTTTTTTAGACTGATGACCCCTCTCTACAGTGTGTTTATTTAGTTAGTATCAACAAATAATAAAGTTTTAATAATTAATATAATAATAATACTCTCCTCGGGCGAAATCACACGCATGCGGTAAGTGAAACATTGTAGCCCAATATCATAATTATTCCGGTAAGTTGAGAGGAAGACCTTTCATACACAGTGTATGTATGTTATTTGAGCGTGCACAATATTATGAAATCTTCTGCAATTCGGGCAGGTTTTCCTGTTTTGAAAGGACCAGCAGTGCCCAGAGAAGAAGATGACAAAACCCCTACCTTGTGGCCGAGTAAGCCAACCTCAACCGAAGGTCGAGTTTTTAGGAGCCGCTCAAATAGCATAAAAGTAATTGCAAAGAGAGCGGGTAGAATAAGCTCGGTCTTGAGAAGACGTCATACGGCCGCTAAACAAACAAGGCAGGCCGCGCTAAGAAACAATTGGGAGTTCGTCCATCGCATCGCCTCAGCTGCCATGATAGTAAACACGCTAAAAAAATCTGCGACACAAAGCGAGAAGATTGTGCACTCTTCAGGGATTCCTGATTACGACAATTTTCTTCAGACTATTGATATACCAAAGGAGAAACGGACAGAAAGTCACGTTCAAAAACTTGCCAGGATGATGAGCCATCTAAGTTTTTTCAAGGGTTTGCAAATGAAAATAAAATTGATCCGCGAACTAAGTAGAACCGCTTTCATAAGCAAACTAAAAACTGGAAACACAATAATTCTTGATGGGGCACTCACTTCCAACACATATATTTACATAATCCTCGTTGGCAGCGTTCAAGTGTATATTCGTCATCCACAGAACCCAAAGTTAAGTGTAAAGCTAGGTCAGAAGGGGCAGGGCGATCACTTTGGGGCCTCTAAATATCCTAGTTCTGAAGAGGCTTATGTACAAGCAAACGAAAACTGCTCTCTATTGGTTGTGGAGACCCATATTATGCAAGAATTGTTGCATACCGACCGTTTAGCCAAGGCTGGCATTATGGCAAATTTTTTTAATCAGCTACCTGCATTTGAGAAAATTAGTGCTAAGGAGATAGAAGACGTTTCTTTTGCAACCTCTAGAGTATTATACCGGCCCGGGGAAATCATATACAAAGAAGGTGATACTATAAACCAAAAACATTTCTTCATTGTAATAAAGAGAGGTCAGGTAGATGTGTACAAGCATGCTTCTTTCGTCGGAAAGAGGCAGAATAAAGCAACTAAAAAAATAGCTGACAAAAGGGAAGCTCTGACAAACGCAACGTTGCGATGTGTAGCTTCACACCATCCAAACGACATTATTACTTGTCGCAGAAAGATTCCCGACAGGGTGTTGCGAGGGGCGAAGTATAAATTCAAAGATGCCAGGTTTATGCGTAACGAGGTGACAATAAGGGCAAAGACAATGTGTGAGTGCGTAACAATATCGCAAACAGCGCTATACAAGCGCTTGACAGCAACTTCTTTAAACCATTTGATAGAGCACATGCCATTGTACCCGCAGAAAGCAGTCGTCGAAAAGCAAATGCTGAACCGAAATATATGGGACAACTACAAAAAACAACTCATCAATGACATTTTGTTACAGTCCAAGCGAAACGGAGTCAAACTCATTCGAAACAACTGTAAAGTGTCCAATCGCTCAAATCGAGCCTTTCGATCGCACCAAGATTTACAAACAGAAAAAGCAGCGATTGCAAAAAGGCGACTGCAGTTAAGTTAAAATATCAAAATTCATACTCGTACATACTACTTGTTGTAATTTGATTAATAATTTTTAAGTTCTAGTTAAAAAGCATTTAGTCACTCCATCAACCTTTATAAAACAAACGCGCTTCCAAATTGTGGAACAAATCCAGCACGGCGAAGATTCATCCACCATTGCATTTTTTTATACCAATAAGATATTTCTTGCTGCAAACTTTCACTTCTCTCTTTGTAATCAACAGAAGCTTTCGCTTCGCCTACGATATATGGCAACAATAGTTTCAGTTGAAACTTTTCAGTTGCCACGACATCGATACCAGCACTGTTGCTGGCGATTTCAATCTTTTCCCACTCTTTGTCTGTTGGTGGCGAAACAATATTGCTGTTTGGTTTTGCTAGTCGATTCAAGTTTACAGGCTCACCAAGTGTAAGGGCCTTCAATACATGTAATACAACAGTAAATGTTTGAATCGTTTTGCCGTTTTCACGTCGCATTGCAATCTGTTCAAGTTCCTCGCCGCCATTTTGAAACCTTTCATAACTTGAACGGTGAGCACCTCTTCCTTCTCTCGCAAATAACCATGGCTTTTTTGGTCTAAAGCTTTTATTTTCTGGAAACACCATTGGAGAATCAGAAGCATCCGAGGATAAATTATTATTTTTGCTGAAAAGTTCGTTGACAGATTTGAGCATAATTGAAGCAAGTTCATTAACTGTACGAATTCTAACACCAATTGACACTAATGCATCTACTGTGGTTGGTTTGACATAGGCAATTTGTCGCATAACATGTCCCGGCATGACATTATGCGGCGCCATTCCAAATTGTACTGATGTCGCCATACGCCACTTTTCGATACGCCCAAAGAGTTCTTCATATTTAACTGCTTCTTTGTTCATTCCACGATCGCGTAGCGATTTTAATTTGTATATCCAGGTTGTATACGCGTTTAAAATAGGGCCAGTTCCAGCTTGTAATTCCGACAACGGAATCACAGATAAATCGACACCCTGTGATATCAAATCATTTTTTGTTTTCTTAATTTGCTCTTCGTGCTTCGTTTCAATCTCAATTATTACATCTGGTATTGGCAAAAAAACTTTTTCATTGTTAATGTTATTTAATACTCCCCTTGCTTTTATAGTGAGATTGTAGACTTCGTAAGAACGATATCCCATTGGATTGGCTTTTACACTCCTTGATAAATATTGATTTCTGACTAACGCAGGTAATAATGAAGCAAAAACCGCTTTCGATCGCTCATGTGTTTTAAAATTACGACAAAGATCTGGATTGCTGTCAAGTATTTCCTTCACCTCATCCACTATTTTAGTCTTAGCAACTGCTGTATTTCCAAAGTTTTTCAGGGCAGAAAAAATAACGAAAGCATGATTTATGAAATCTCTTGTAATTGCTTGGCCGCTGCCACTGTTCTTGTTGCTGCATTGCTTCATGCAATTGTCACAGTTCCCACAGTTACTTCCAAAAGCAGGTATTTCATTGAAATACTTTAATATTTGAAACCGTCTACATGTAAAACTGTCTTCGACAAAGTTTCTTAAATAATCACCACTTTTGTTCGACATTTCAATTGCTTTTGCAGATAAATTTTTTGTATAAAATGAAGATTTATAACGAACAAAATCAGTTGATGAATAAAACATATGGCATATAGACTCTAACCCATCTCTACCACCTCGTCCAATATGTTGATAGTACTCTTCCATGGTTTTTGGTGTGCCATAATGAACAATCCTTCTAATATCTGGCTTATCGATACCCATACCAAATGCGATGGTGGCAACTATTACTGTATATTGTGAGCTTAAAAAACCTAGGTGTGCCGTATTTCGAGCTTCCTTAGTCATACCTCCATGATATGATGCAATGGTGCCAGGTTTTAGGGACGCTTTTAGAAACGTCACAACTTTATCTACCTCATTTTTCGTTGGGCAGTATATTATTGTACTCTCACTACTGGTCTTCCATATATCGATCAAGTGTTTAAAATCACTCCCAATTCCACTTGTGCTTTTTGATTTTATGACAATTTTTAAATTCTCTCGATCGAACGATGATTTTGAAACAAACGTATTTTCTTTCGACAATCCTAAGCAATCCAGAATGTCGCTTTGCACTTGACTCCCTGCGGTAGCTGTTAGTAAACAAAGCGGAATACGAGGAACTTTTTGCTTTATTACTGATAATTTGCGATAATCGGGGCGAAAGTCATGCCCCCATTCAGATACGCAGTGTGCCTCATCTATTGCAACAAATCCAATCTTATTTCTCATTTGATCCAAAAAGGAAGATGCAGCAATTTTTTCGGGTGTCAAGTACACCAAAAGATACTCTCCATTCAGCGCCTTTCTTTCAACTAAAGGATTCATTTGCGCTGAACCTAAATAACATGCAATATCTGCAGAAGTGAGACTATTTAATTTCTTCACTTGATCGACCATTAGTGAAATCAAAGGTGATACCACTACTGTAATCTTCTTACTATACAAAGACGGTAGTTGGTAGACCATGGATTTACCTTTGCCAGTTGCCCAAAATACAGCTGTATCATAACCATTTAACAAGGCTTTAATACAATCTAATTGCCCTTCGCGAAATTCATTATAGCCAAAATATTTGAATAATGTGCCTTGAAGTTCTGAAGCATCAATGTGGACAGAAAAACTTGGGTTCTTAAGTGTTTCTGCTGTTGCTTCCTCCGTTTCTAACATTGCAATATCGCTATTATCTAAATTTACACGAAGCTTCTTATTCGCAGATTCTTTTGCTTCTTCCTCAATCGCTTCCTCAATAATATTATTCCAATCAGGATCGTCATCATAATTAGCTCCATTTAAATCATCGTTACCTGATGTTGCTTTAGTAGTAATTGAGCTCGTCTGCTTCGTTGTAGTTGTGGCAGTCGCTTCACGCTTACGCTTCAATGAATCCTTATTGCTCATCAATTTCATCAATGCTTTTCTTTTATTTTCTTCAATTCTTTGTTGTTGCTCTGGAGACAAAATGGTTTTCATTTTTTTCGCATTATTTTGCCTTGCTTTTAATTTCATCATCGCTTTTCTTTTATTTTCTTCGATTCGTTGCTGTTGTTCGGGGGTCAACATTGACTTCCGTGATTTTGCATTATTCTGCTTTGCTTTTAATTTCATCATCGCTTTTCTTTTATTTTCCTCGATTCTTCGGGCAACATCAGGAGAAATAGTAGTAGCTTTTTTCTTTCCACAATTTTTATTATCATTGTCAACATCCATACTGCTGATGGAGGTATTCTTATGATTATTGCTGTAATCAAGCGCATCAACATTTATATTATCCCAAAACGCGGATGCTTCATCATCGTCATAGATACTTCCTTCAGGCTTGTTGTAAAATTCCAGTACTGCTGGATGTGCTTTAACGGTTGCATTACTAATAGGGGGACCGCTTATCCATAACCCTTCCCTTGAAACGCAACGGCTTAAAGCAACATAAGTTTGGCCATATTCAAACGCTTTTGACGCATCTATAAGGCATCTTGATAGTGTCATTCCTTGACTTTTATGAATTGTTAATGACCATGCTAACTTCAATGGGAATTGTATTCGTGTCATGCTCCCCGAATTTCCCATTGCAACAAAAAAGTCAAAAGGGTAAATACATTCTTTCCTACCATTATCAAATTCAATGTATGGGCAATGCACTCCTTTGTTTTGGTCACTTTCATTATTCTCTGCATTGTAAAACATTCTATGGACTTTTCCCCTTATTTTCGATTTATCAACATCATTGAGCCGTTTACGGACAAATTTACGCACAACGCCTCGTGAACCGTTTACCAAAGTATCATCAAGATTTATTAACAACACAACTTGCGCATTTATCTTTAGCTTTAATTCTTTTGCAATCCTTTTTTCTGCCAAATCCTTTACTTTATCTCTTATAGATTTTTCTATGTTTGCTGTTCCAAATTCATCTATAGCTTCAAACTTTACTAAATCCGAGTCTAAAGTATTCAATCTTCTCTCATTTTCCGCGTCAACATTTCTATTAAGACTGCGTAGTTGTGTTGGCAATATTCCATCGTTTGGTAAAGGTTTATTATTTACATGACAAGTTTGAAACAAATTTAACGCAGCATCTGTTACATTTCCCAATCTCACTTCATTCAGAATTTCAACAAGTTCCGTGTCCCCTTGTTGACGGACAACTTTTGTTAATTTTTGTGTCATCATCTTCATCTTGTTCCAGACGGACGAACGAAAAGCAAAATCCTTTCCATTCCCAAGTCCAACAGGAGGTAACTGTAGAAAATCGCCACAAGTTACTACTTGGACACCCCCAAATGGTTTGGAATTTTCTCTTACATACTTTCCAACTTCACTTAGTTTTTCCAATAATTCACTATCAACCATCGAAATTTCATCAATTAGAATTACTTTAGCAGCCATCCAACGACCTCTAGCCGCTCGAGATAGTTTTTTGCTAAGACAATGGGCACTCTCTTTCCCTAAACCTATACCGGCCCATGAGTGAAGAGTTTGACCGTTAATGTTCACGGCAGCAATACCAGTCGGTGCGCAAACGGCAATTTCGTATGTTTTGTATTTTTCCTTCAGTGCTTGAATTACATATTTAAATAGATATGATTTGCCAGTGCCAGCAACGCCTGTCAAAAATACATTTCTTCCGGAAAGGATTAAATCTGCAATCTCTCGTTGTCTTGTGTTTAAAGAGGAACGCTCTATGGTTGGTTGCATTTCACGGAGTTTTCTGTCTGTGTACTCTGCAATCTTCTTGTGTTTTGAGCTGATTCCACCAACATTATTTATTAAAACCCTGGATTTTTTTCTCTGAGTGTAGTTTTTTGATGACAAGGATGATGGGGATGCAGAGTCACCGTTACCGTATGAATAATGCCAGTTGCTCATTTCTTAGGGCATCAATTAGTCTTCTTACAATAAATAAGTTGGTTTCGAAGAGCGAAAATTTCGAACGACAACAAGTAATTTAGCATTTTCACGCAATTATTTGAATTAGCACTAATATTATGAAGAAAATAATAGAAAGAAAGATGATGATAGACTAAGATGATTTTTTAGATTAAAAAAAAAAAGATATGAGATCATGAATAACAAAAAGTAAGTAAAAGAAGAAGAAGAAAAATAATAAATAAAAAAAATATATGATGTTAATAATGTGATTTTATTATACGAGGATATGATGATCACTAGAAGAAGAACAACACGCGTCTAATCACTATTACGACTTCTAGCTCTAGTTTCCTCAAAAAAGTATTTTTAATTTTATCTATCATCAGTAGTAGGCTAGTAGCTGGGCGATCCTATCATCAAAATCCAAATTTAGCATTTTTCAATTTTCATATATAATGATACACTATGATATGCTGATACTACTACTATTATTAGCACTAGCCCTAGCAATGCCTACTTATTATAATTATTAGGGCTGGCTAGCTCCTAGGTTCCGATCGGCTTCGATGGCGATGCACATGTTTGACTCTTGAATTAGTTCGCAAAAAAGCTCCACCAGCATTTTAATTGTTACATTTCTACGATAGGGCTAAATGGATCTTATTATTTGAAACTTAGCAATGGAAGGGCTTGGTGGTGTGGAATTCCGGATGATGTTACTGTTACCAATGGCATTGATATGAAGTTTGTTGACTTCGGCAGAGAAGATTATCAATATACTTTGTGAGGTATTTAGGTTCGAGATATTATTAATTACACAAATTTGACGCTTTATGGTATTTGATAGATCGGTCTTTACTATACTAATAAATATAATTTACAAAAAATGTTCTCTTACACTACCCAAGTACGCACAGTTAGATGTTCCAAGCAATACAGACCCGGCCAAAATCAGCCGTATGCACCAGCTTCAAGGATCGATAAAAAAAAAAGTAGTCCAGAAAACTGCATTTT
>LT658922.1:0-11723 GCA_900128575.1 Stramenopiles sp. TOSAG41-1 | reverse complement strand
GAGCCTCGACTCGCGTTTCAAGCGCATCTCCTCGAGACGCTTTGCTGTTCGCTCCTCGATGCTCAGGCGGGCAGTCTCAGACCTTTCCTTGGCCTTTCGCCGCCTTTCTTTCTTCTCCTTCTTCCGCTTCTCTTTCTTTGGATCTTTTATCTTGAAGTTGTAAGGGTCGTCCGCCCCGTCGTCGCCAAACCCACCGTAGCTGTCCCCGTACATCACGTCGCCGGAGTTCCCATCCCATTGGTCGTAGTTGTACCCACCACTGTACGACATGCCTGTTCCGTTCGGTTGTCCGTGTCTGTCCCAAACCCTGCGCCTTTGTAGCTCGTCCGATCGGTGGCACGCGATGCAAGAGAGAAGGTGAAGGGAAGGGCGAGTGCACGTCGGTGTCTCGTCGATGGTAGAGGCGCCAAAGATTATAATAAGACGTATTATTATTAGTGTAGTAGTAGTAGTAGTAGAATATAATAATATAATAATAATAATGAATAATTGTAATGAAATGTAATATAATAATAATAATAATAACAATGGAAAAATATTTATAATAATACAATAATAGTTATTGGTTACATATAGAATAGTAATAACACTACTAATAATAATACCAATCAAGAAGATTTTGGAAGGTGATCAATTGGTAGTGTTGCGAGTACGGATAATCCTAACAAAATACCAAAGTGGAAACCCAAAGTCTCCTTCCCCATAGTGTGCAGTGTTGTCTGCCATCGCTGCCACCATTAACACAGCGCAGCATTGGCCAAGGATGAGATTTTTTGACTTTCGGACTACTTTACGAAACTGCGCTTTCTGTACTATAGGAATAGCATTGGAATGCTCGATTTTCAAGTCTCAAAGAAAAAAATTCAAAAAAACTCATCGATGAATGCCTTCGAAATTCCTATCAGGAACACAGCATTGCAGGCGTGGTAAGGTGATGTATCCTTTATTCATGTTTGTACTTGGTAAACTACATGCATTGCCAATTGGTTAATCTATCCCAATCCAATACGATGTGCTCAGCATTATCATACGCATACACAGTACCAATTGATGCTATTCCCCTGTTAAATCACTATAAAAACCTTAATTTACCTTCAGACAAACCCTCTACTCTGTGCCCATAAGACTATACATACTGTCCTATGTGTATATGCCATCCCCATCGCGACATTATTATTGGCATTACTACTACTACTTTTGGTAAGAGTTTATCATTCCTATGTGAACACTATGGAAGAGTAAGAAATCTTCATCATACATTTTATATTATAGTATTTCTCCTTCTTTCGTCTCGCATATCATTCATTCATTCATTCATTCATTAACCATTCAGCACAGATGCCTCCCGCCTTTCCCCTTCCGGACTCGACGATGGCAAAGCGAGAAGTCACGCCTGGGACACCACGGAAGATCGTCGTCTCGGGATGTTGGGGCGCGTCTTGGTGCTGATGTGCGCCCTGGTCGGCGGTGCGGCTTCGCCATTTTTGAACGCTGGACCACGGGTGGCCGCGACCGACGCCTCGCTCGGCACCGCAGCGCCGAATGCTTGTGGCGTCACCCTTTGCGACAACCCTGCCAACACGACGGCTAGTTTTTGCATGGTCACCGAGCCGAAAAGCTTGGATTGTCCGTCTAGCGCCGTCGTAGATAACGTGTGCACGTGTAAGTTTGAGCTGAACGTCCCGCTGATCATCTCGGCGCCGGTGACGTGCGGGTTGACGCGCTACCCAATATACACAGGCGCAAAATGCAACACCCTGAGCCTTTGCAACGTAGAAGTCTACGTGACCAAAGGCACGATTACACTGAACGGGACCGGTGCTATCGTCGCACCGGCCATTGACATTTTTGCAGACGGACTGGCTTTGGAGGGCGCTAATGCGATCAACGCCTCGTTCCTTGGGTACCCACCGATGCTGGAGTCGGAAGCGCCATGTAAACCAAAGGGCCAGCCAACCACCCAAGCGTACCAGGGCTACGGCGCGAGCCACGCTGGCACGGGGGGCATCGGCGGGTCCAACGCTGTGACTGCCTGCGACACCTTTAATACGTACCTGGCCCAGCCACAAGTGAACAACACCATCATTGGAAATGCCGTCTCCCCAGACGAACCTCGACTGTCCATAGACAGTTTTGGCTCTAGTGGTGGATGCGGCCACTCCGGCAGCGAATCCCGTTGCGGTGGAAGGGGCGGTGGGCGGATTCGAATAACGATCGAAGGTGACACCAACATTGGGGCAAAAAGCCAGATCGTCGCCGACGGTGCTTCGGCACCCAAGGGCAATACAAACCTGACATGCTGCGGCGCTGGAGCGGGCGGCACAGTCATCTTGCGGTCCGTGTCTCTTGCCGGTTCTGGCCCGATTAGGGCCAGCGGTGGGGACGGCAACGTCAAGGGTACGCTTGTGCGGGGCGGCGGTGGGGGTGGGCGGATCATCCTTGCCATCGGGAAGAACAATTACGGTGGGAAAATAGCTGCTTTCGGGGGTTCAACAGGGGGTTCGTCTGCCAATATCGAGCCCCAGGAGGCCAACGCTACGATGGAATCCAGTCTTCGACCGAAGCGACTTCCGACTTCCCCAAACCCAACGCCAATCGTTACCCCAAGCTGCTACGCGGGCGGCCACGGCACCATCTACAACGCTGGCTATAAAAGCTTGTTTTCCATCAATACCTCGGTGCTGCAAATCAGTGGACCGGCGACGGGCACAATAACGCCACAGTCAACAACACCTATCACAGTCTTGAAGAAGGATAACGTGTACTCCCTTTACGTCGAATACAATGGAATCGTCGTCGCAAAAGACAATTTAATCTTGAAACTGTCCAACATAAAGACGTTGAATGCGGGTATATTCGTCAGCAGCGGGGGAAACATACTTGTGAATTCTGGGTCAGAGACGTCTACGCAAGTCCAAGCTGAAGCGATATCTATTGGGCAACATGGGGTTATCGACGCCACAGGCCTAGGGACGGTATCCATGGAGGTAAACATGAACATCGGGAATGGCGGCTTTGCAGTAAATGGCAACATGGTGTTGCAAGGGCAGGTGGATATCCTCTGCGCAGGGCGAGTAGACATTGCTGGCTGCTTGGGCACAACATGCAGTGGCAAATATTTGTCGCGGCAAAGTCACAGAAAGTCGGGGCGAGCGACATATCCTCGAGACAATGGCAATATTTCAAGGCAAGCATTTTCAGGCCATGCTGTTGGCGCTGGGTCGCAAGGTTTCATATTTATAAATGCTAGTGGTGGGATCAAGGTAGAGGAGAACGGTCTTTTATTTGCCGACAAATTCATCGCTGTCACCGACTCCAGCACCATCATCTTTGGATCAAAAACGCCCTCGGCTGGGGGGACGCAGCAAGGCCCGTGTCTCGTGGGGATTACGCACAGGTCCCAATGCAACGATATTGTCGACGCCGTCTGGAATCTCAAAAAACGCCCAGAAACGAATTTTACCGCCGTCGCCTTGACGCGGAATGGCTTCATACAGGTGCCTGGCTATTTAGGTGCTGATCGTCTGCTACTATGCACAGTAGGTGAGGGATCTGGCGTGCAAATTGATGGCAAAGTCTCCACCCTTGGCAACGGATGCAGCGGAGGGTACAAAACAGGCCAATCGCCCTACCCTGGAGGTGGAGGGAACTGTCTCCAGGCGACGGCGGCCGGTGGAGGTGGTGGGCATGGTGGCGCTGGTGGTGCAAGTAGTGACAAGCAAGCAGGGGGCAAGGCCTATGGTCCGTTGGCATCGAAGGTGGCCGTCGAAATTTCAAGCCTTACGGCCTTGCCCTGGGGTCGAGAATCAAAGAAGGCAGCGCCCTTTGATGAGTATGCCTCTCCGTATCTCCCGAGCTTAGATGGGGACAGTGCTGAAGGTAGTACCGGCATGGTGATAGAACCATCAATAGCTCGAGCGAACCCCGGCAAATCGGCGGCCCGTACACTGAAACAACGGCACTACTATGGAAATGTGACCATGGGTAGTGAGGAAGCATCGCATTTTTCCATCTCTACCAACAACGCGATTGCACGCGAGCGCACGCGTGACTTGGGGTGGCGTCGGGAAGACGCTGAACCTTTGCTCTCAGGTGCTGGCGGTGGTTGTTCGGGAGGTGGTGCCGGTGGTGGCGTTGTTATCGTCGATACGAGCACGTTTACACTGTACTCTGGTGGAAAAGTTGTTGCTGATGGGCTTGACGGGATGGCATCAACCGGTGTAAACGAGGGAGGCAATGGTGGCGGTGGTGCTGGTGGATCGATCATTATACTTGCATCTTTTTTTTTTGGCGCCGGTAAATTGAGCGCAAATGGGGGGGACGGGTTTTCTTCCTCTTCGAGCGCCGCATCCAACACTGCCCTGGCAGCGAAAACGTATGGAGGTGGTGGTGGAGGAGGACGTCTTCACATCGAATGGAAGTTAGGACAGTCTGTTTTTGCATCGAAGCATAACCAAGATTGGACGGAGAATTTCACAGGGAATTTGTCGTTCGCTGGTGGATATCCCAACGGGAATTACGGTCATTTGGCAACTCCAAAGTGTCCTACTGGATCGTATTTATACTTGCACAGCCCCGACGGTGGTTCGCCAAAGTGCATCGCATGCCCCAGCGGTAAATACAACAACGGCAAAAACTCCATGATAAATTTATGTCACGACTGCCACGCAGGTACGTATGCAAACGGTACGGGAAACACAAAGTGCGTCGCTTGCGCGGCTGGATCCGCTTGCAACAGCAAAGGTTGTGGCTACTGCCCGCTATGCCCCATAGGACGATACAGTTCGAGCAATACAACGTGCGATGCCTGCAGCAACAAACCGAAAAATAGCAAGTACAGCCGCCCTGGAGAGACGCAGCCATCGTGCAGGTACAATTGTAGCGCTGGGTACGTTGGTGTTGGGTGCATAACGCCTTTGGCTAGGGTCATCAATGCCCTTGGTGGGCCAGCGTCGGCGATTGCCATCCTGTCCGGTAGTTTGCTGGCTGTCGTAGCGATTGCATACCTGTCGTGCTCCTACATTCCAGGTTGTCCTGGATACAAATTAGATCGCTTTGACATCCGCAAATTTCGCGGATTACGGCGTTTGCCCGCCGGCAGTATAGGTAGTGATACCAGCGAAAATATCAGCAGCGGGTATGCAACGCCGTCGGTCATGTCACCCATGCTTCAGCCCCAGCCGTTTGACAGCCCCATGATTGGCTTGGAAAATGGCTCAAGGCAACGCAATTACGCTGTTCGAGGAATGTCGACCCAGAAGCAGCACGAAATTGCATTGACCTTGATGGAAAGAGATCTAGGGTATCATGTGTTCCGATTGTATGCCAAAGGCAACAATACTCCATTGAGTTCGTGGAAATTTCCAGGAAAATTGCCAAACGAGCTGCAACCCATCATTGACGCGGGGAAGTACAATACATTCGTCCGTGGCTTGAATGAAGCCATGGAGTGGGACGAAAGCTGTTGCGAATCGTTTTGGAGAAGCTTTGGTTTAATTTTCTTCTATCCTTGTTGTAAAAAGTTCATGAACAAACGTCGGAAGAGTGCAATCGTGAAAGCTAGGGAATTTGTCTTCAACTACGACCACTCGATGATGCGCGGGCATAAAGCAAAGGCCCTAGAAAATTGCATCAAGCTGGGCAGCGACGTTGCGTACTCGACGTGTTTCATGGACATCCTGTACGTGGAGGTAAGCCCGATTCCGCCCCCGCTGCAGTTAGGGAAACCAGAGTTACCATTGGCGTTGCTGTTCACTGGGGATGGGACGTGGAAACATCCGTATCGTCTGGACCTTGATGATACCCTTGTTGCCAGCGTTCCGAACTTGGGTATGCTGTCCAAGTTCATAGACCAAAGTTGGTTACAATTTCTATGTGAGCTCAATGCAACCTTGCGGGCAATAAGGCCAAGCGATTTGGAAGGATCGATGGGTAGAACATTGAAATTGCTTGACGAGTATGACAGCGACGAGCTGGGTGGGCTGAGGATTCGCCTGGCCAAATTTCATCCCAGCGGCACTAGACGCCTCGGCATCATGCTAGACCTGCAGCCACGGACTGCAACGAATAGCCTGAATTTGACGGGAACTATTGGGGGGTCAAGCTACAATTTGAAAGCGAAGGAAGCGGAGCATTTGCATGCCCGTGATACCCCAGGGAACGGAAATGCTACACCAGGAAAGAAAAGGCGTGGTAGCACTACGCCGCGCAGTAATGGCAAGCCGCCCTTAAGCCCCGGGGTAGTAGGCAATGGGAAACCGATGCGGAGGCAAAGCATTCGGGAGCAAATGCTATCGGAAGATGCCCTCCTAGGCGACGATAAAGGCGTCGTGTCAACTTTTGACGCGATGACTGGCATTACAAGCCATCTCAGTAATTTTCATAGAAACGACGATACGACAACAACGTTTGGGTTTAGCAATTCTGGTGTGTTCGGTGACCATTCCCCTGCCCGGAACCCCAACCCAACTGGGGCTGGAACCGGCAACGGGCCCAACGACGAGATCAGCGGCAACTCGCGGCGGCGGTTGGATGAAGAACTCGAAAAAGAACTGCTTTACAAAGGCGATCCATGGATCTACGATGGCGAGCCCATAGATGCGCAGGACAGCAATATCCGGTATGTAACTCAATTGTCATTTTTCCTCTATCTTGCCCACCGTCTAACATTTTATTTGCATTGTGTATTGAACGGCAGCATGCGGAGTACTGTGGGTTGCTTTCAACTTTGGCGGGCACTTCCGGCACGATCAAAAGCGGCAAGGGCATGGGTAAAACGGCTGCTCATATGCTTTTTGCTGTGTGACAGCATCGTTACTGCATATTTGCTGCTAAACTATTTTTGTATTCAAGTGAACGAGGCGAGTTTTCCTGACAACGGATGTACAAGAGTTGGAATATTAGGATTTTTGTCCGTCTATCCGTCCGCATGCATCGTAAGTCCATGCCTAGGTTTGACTGCGACGGTATTTGATCTGGCGAAGCTATCGACAGACTTTGCGGACTGGAACATGTTATCCATGATCAATGCGTTGTGCGGTTTTCTTATATTCTACGTGTATCACGAAAACTTGGACATTTCGTCACTGGTGTGCCCTTTCGTACTGCTCGTTTTGAAGCTTTTGCAGGCGGTTCTAAACGCTAAAAACCTTGCGCATCTTGAAAATGGGCACATACTTGAGCGGACGAAAGACAAGTACGCAAGCCCTTTGGGGATCGATTTCAGCTCCCCAGCAAATGTTGATTTTGGCAACGATGGGGCAATTTCCCTTGACCAGAATCGTACCTCCCCGTTGACGATTTAAAGTAAAAGTAGAAAAATGTGTGTGTGACAAGATGTATATGAAAGTTGCATTTGATAAAGTTATTCGAGGTACAACACGAGAGATGTAACATTTAAAAAAAATATTAGAGATCTCTTGGTTGGTTTATCGAACGATCCTAAATAAGCTGTAACTCTCAAGATATATATTACGCATGATGACTTTTTATCTGACTCGTAATATATATATATATATATATATATATGTATATGAGTGTAATAACAAACCTTTCTTTAAGATACGTTTTTTAATTATTCGATTTATATTTTACTCTTGTATTTTGAACGTGATAAAAAGTATGATATGACCAAAATAAAAATTTAATATTATCTAGATATATATTGTACGATCTCAACTGGGGGAAATCTTGTACAGCATCCTCTTTCATTCACGAGACCAGAGGGCTGGCGCGACATCACGGATTGTAGTTTCTAGCCTCCAATGACGCCTTCTTGAGCTCGTAAATATGCTCTTGCATCGCCAGCATAGACGTGCTCACCAAATACCTACCACTTTCCATGTCCTTCTTCAGCTCGTCGCTCAGAAGTTTGTTCCTCAATTTATTGTATTTTTCACTTGCATAGTACTTGATGCTTCGATTGTTGTGCCCGTCTCCGTTTACCACCGCGCCGTGACCGTTGTCGTTGCACTGTGCAATGCTACTGTACAGGGAAAGGGTCGCCTTGTTGGCCATATCACTTGGGATGGCCATCTGGGGCAACTGTGTATTTACATACCTGAAGCGATTCCTGCTCAGTGGCGGGCGCTTCAGGCGTTGGATTAGATCCTCTTTCACTTCCACGGGCAAAATGACATCATCCATGATTTCCAGCACTGCCCCGCAGGTATTTCCCACGCCGACGCCAACACAAGCGGTTGCACGTTGCACGAGAGTACATGGCCGAGGCAGGTGGTACACGTACACAAGGTGCATGCATGCTAATAATGCTCTGCGATGAGGAGAGATGATGATGCAGCAGCCGTTATTATTATTATCTCTATCTACTGCAATGTGTATTGATTTAATTAACTCTATTCATTATTATAATTTTTAAAATGATGTGAGATTGTTGATAGGTTACTAATCAGCTACACTATCGAGGCAACCACCTAAAGAGTACTACAAATTATCTTTCAAAAAACAAAAATATTATTAATACGATTTGCGTGCGCGCTGCTAGTCTACCCAGATCCACTCCTTTCCTTCCTTCTCCATCTGCGCTGGATCCAGGTCAGCATACCACCACCCCTTGCCAAAATAGTTGGCCTTTCGGTAAATATGTTCGATCGACAGCAACTTTTGCATTTCCTCGATTTCTCCCGCGGACATTTGCTCGGGACGAAAATGCCCATTTAAAACGTCAGTGCGGACGAAAAAGGCGTTTACTCCGTGGGACTCCGCGTAGATCAGCGAGTAACCGAGTGACATGCCGAGGCGCTGCATCGCCAGCAGGCTAGCGCCGCAGTACGACGAGTCGCTCCAAACGTACGTATCATTACGCGTCACTACCCGCGACTCTCCTATGGGTATATTCCCGTTATATTCTACGATCACAATGCGTGGCCTGTACTTTTCGTGGTCGATCTGCTGCCAGACCCAAAAATCGTTGAAATCGATGTCGATGATGAGGAGATCAAACTCGCCCTCAGGGACTCCGTGCTTGTGAAACAAGTCATTGATGTTTGCTGCCGTAATGAACTCTTTGTGCAAGTTGATCTCTGGGTTTTCGTGGCCACCGTCCATGAGGAGTCCTTGCCATCCAAAACGCTCCCGCAACAAGCGCGTGTTGCACTCCATGCCATCCTCCGTTCCAAATTCCACGTAAAACCTGCTTCCAGCCGGTACCCGCCGCTCACGCACCTTGTCGTGGAAGTGCCCGATCTTCAAATGCCGCAAAATGGAGAGCAACACGCCATCCTCACCATTCTGCGAGTAGATGCCCCATTCGTGCATGTGCAGGTCGTGTAGCCACGCCATCTCATTCTCTCCCGCGTGCACGTCTACGCCGCTGCCTACATTCAAGCGTATCTCGCGAGCATCGTAATCGACGTTCCTGAGCTGCGTATCAAAAGGGTGCTCCGCGTGGAAACAGAGCTCATTTGAGATAGCAACGGCTTTGGCGTGGTGAAAATATGAACCAAGTACGGCAAAGACACAATGTTTTCGCGGTTTTTTAGAAGTCGCGGTGGGCGAAAAACCGCGCATAGCCTTGCCGCCATTCAAGGGAATCAGCATGGAGATCTTTACCGTCACATCCTCAGCACGCAAACGCGTCAATCCAGTTGTTGGATCCATCAGATCATGGTCAATGTGTACTCGCGTTACCGTGCTATTTTTGCCGTAGTGGAGATATGTCGAGTTCTTCTCCATGTGCATCTCCTCGTAATGGCAGTGCATTTCCCCGTCCATGTTGAAACAAATGCTCCCGTGCACGCCAGGCTTAAAACCCCCTGTTATGGTGACACCGCATTCCATCTCCACAACTCTGGGGAAGCGCGCCTCCACGCTCGGGTCGGGATGAAATACTCGGCCCAACTCGATTTTAACGGAGGGCTCCATCACTTCGAAAAATACTGCGTACTCCCTTACTTTACCGCGCACCAAATGAAGGATATGCATCCCTTTTGATATGCTGGAAGACGTGTATACGGGCTTTGTCACGGGCAACGTGCCGCACCACGCGGGTTTGTCCAAATCGAAATCCAGGAAGAAGCAGTAAGGCGTATCTTTTTTGCCCGTGGGCAATCCTTCTACATCGAAATACACGCGCTGGTTGGATGGGTGCGCACGTGTCAACACTGGCAGTGTCAACGTCGCAGTGCGCTCTTTTGGGGGTAGGTACGCTGGCCTTGCCTTGGAATCGTCCAGCTGGAACACCAGCTTGACCAGCTCTTGGTACAGCTTGTAGCAGTTGTCCACGCTATCGATGTGTTCGTCAAGGCAGAACTTGGTCGTGACGGACGCCACGTGATCGTGCTCGTTCACATATATCGTCTTTGTCTCGTCGTTTACCACCAAGACTAACGATACGGTACGGGACGACCCGTCGTCGGTGAAATTTTTCCTAAAATGTCTTTCGCGGTTCTGCTCGTTGAAGACGTTTATCAAATCGTGCTCGAGCATTGCGTACGTCTGGCCCCCTGAGGACGAGGTGTTGTATTTCTCCTTGTGCAATACTTCCTTCAGAGCGTTCAAAAACGCTATTGCGTGCTGCGGGTGGCTCATCTCTACCTGCCCAGAGTCGGCCGAATGCCCTGGCTGCGGCACTTTACCGCCCGCCGAGGCAGGAGTGTCCACTGCAGTCCGACCAGAGCCTTGGCCAAACACGTCCGAGACCCGCGCCGCCGCCAGCAGCACCAGCAGCAGCAGCAGGGCACGAAAGCGAGGCATCGCCAGCTTCACCAGGGTGGGTCGTCGCTTCTTCGTGTCAGTCACTGGGTAGCTAGCTCGGGGCCTTCGCCGGCGGCGTTCGTGTGCCTATGTTGCACGCAGGTGAACCTTGGACGGCCTTTGCCTTTGAGGTGCGCGCGATGTCTCGGTGCTGGTGGTGATATAGGAGGAGTATGAGTACTATAATAAGTATGTGTTTATTATGTCTTGTCAAAATGTATTATTATCCATATTCTTCAAATTCACTGCAGGGGCAATAATATCTTTGATACACACTAAGATGCCCCATAATACTGTTCCGGCGAATTCTTCAATTGTCGATTCTTCGGCTGCTTATCGTCGAAGATGAATTTTTTGTCTTTGAACGAATAGTTGACAGACACAAAGTGGTTTTTTATCAGAGCGTCTTTAGAATCAATCTCTGACTGCAACAGCTTAATATGGTGCTCTAATTTAACGTTTTTTAAACTCAAATCAGCTATATTTTTCTGTAAGTTGTTATTCTGAAATAATGCAATTTCGCCCGCAGCTGTAGATTCTTTCAGCTCTCCTTCTAACCGTTTTATGTCTCTTGATTGAACCTCGTTTATATTGCTTCTTTCGTTTGCAAAGGCTCTCAGCGTTTTGACCTCTGCTGAATTCATTTGTTTGAAGGAGTTATATTCGTGTGCCTCCGCCCGCAACTGCTCTTTCAACGACTCGATAGCATTTTTTAACGACAACATGTCGTAACCTTGTTTTTGTATAATTTCATCTTTTGCCTTTATATCTGATTGCATCTGTTGAACTTTGATATTCAGCGTATCGTAATTTGCTTGCAAAGAGAATACCTTCTTGACTGCATTTTCCACTTCTTTTTGCTTTTCAGCAAGCGCTTTGCGCGCAGTGTCAAGCTCATTTCCTTTCATGGAAAGCTGAGTCTGAAACTCTTTTTCATTTTTTTGCATATACTCTACCATTTGCTGCGATAGAGCTAACTGTTTCTGTATCTCTTTATGGGCCAACTCTTG
>LT658920.1:0-11748 GCA_900128575.1 Stramenopiles sp. TOSAG41-1 | reverse complement strand
TACAAAAACAAGGGCAGGGACCCTCTTTTACAATCTCGGTCATCCAAGATCCATGTCCAACCTTTCATGTGACCGATTACATATAAGGTTCTGAAGACTTCTTTCCCCACACGATAGTTTNTCTAACATGACATCCAACCTGGTTGAAAACCGGGGACTTGAAGNCACTCCGGGGGACACTCTGAGGTTGATGGGTGGCATTGGGTCTCCGTATAGCAATAAAATGCTTTTTTATCTTCGCTATAGACGTATTCCATTTCGCTGGATCATGATGCACTCAAGTGAAGAACGTGGTACAAAACATGCGCCTGGGCCTCTTTTACTACCTAAACTCGTGTGGCCAGACGGTTCGGTTCAAAATGATTCTACATTCTTGGTGGAAAGGTTAGAAAAGCAGTACGCGGCACGTAGCTGCTATCCGAAGGACAAAGGTTTGGAGTTCTTGGCGTTGTTGCTAGAAGACTTTGCGGATGAGTTTTTAACCAAGTGTATGTATCACTATCGGTGGGTGCATGATCCATTGTATGCTGGCAAAGGTATTGCAATGCAACAACAGGGCTTCTTGTCGGCTCCGGATAAAGTAGTCACCAAGTTTGGTTCAAATGTGCAGAAGAGACAGGTAGGTCGCCTAGGTATCGTTGGGTCGAATCCAGTCACAGGTCCTGCAATTGAGCAGTTCTACGAGGAGTTTCTTCAAACGCTTGATAAGCATTTTCGGAGTGGNCATCCTTATATTCTAGGGACAAGGCCAAGTGTAGCCGATTTTGCAATACTCGGGCAGCTTCACCCTATGATATTTTTGGATCCCAACACTTCGCATATGACACGAAAAGTATCGCCGCGAGTATGCAGCTGGTACTCGTATTGCGCGGATCTAAGTGGCCTATCTGTACTAGACGAGAACAAAGGTTGGTTTGATGCCTCCAAGCCACTCCCAGATACATTTATTGATCTATTGAAACTTGTAGGCAAATGGTATGTGCCATATTTGGTTGCCAATGATTCGGCCTTCAAAGCCGGGAAAAAATCCTTCGAAATAGAGTTAAATGATGGAAAAGTTTCATGGAAACAGCCAACGTTCAAATATCAGTCAAAATGTCTCGAATGGTTGCGCGGTAAATACATTGCGCTATCTCCATTCGACAAGTCCAGAATCGATATGGTAATGAGCCACACGGGTTGCATACATTTGATTACACAAACTAGTCTGGGTAGCCTCAGTAAACTATAGAAAAGGGGCATGACGTGCCTATGAACATCATAAGTGTGGAGTAGCTAGACTATGGCGTAAGTTGCTTTGAATGAAAAATCAACTTTAAGATTGATAACGTATGATATGATATCTTTAAAAAATATATTATTCAAACATTTAAAAGTACATATATAGCTTACTTGTGCAATGCTAACATTGAAAGAGCCAAAAGTAAATTTTACGCGAATTATATGTAGAAGCCTCTTGCAGTGTCGCGAGTCATTTCACACCATAAAATGCAAATGTTTTTGCTGTCAGTTCCATCATATGACTCGTTGAATCGGCATTTAGAGTCTGCGTCCACGACCTGCATCTTCAGAACCTCCCCTAGATCGTCCTCCCTCTGGTTCCGCACTTCCATCAAGAACTTCTTCAACAGTGTCTGCAGGTCCAGTAGTTTTATCACCTGATCCACTAGATGCACTTGCGTCGGCAGAAGCACTCGCATCAGTCGAGCTGCTTGGTCCTGTTGATCCACTTGAGCTGCTGGATTCACTTGGTCCTGTTGATCCACTTGAGCTGCTGGAATCACTTGATCCACTTGAGCTGCTGGAATCACTTGATCCTGCTGATCCACTTGAGCTGCTGGATCCACTATCCGTACCCGTTGCAGAAATTGGTGTTTCTCCGCCTTCGATCTCACAACTAAACTTGCCTGATGTTACGTCCGATTGCATTGCCTTCAATTCCTTCAATATTTTCTCTGTGTTCAATGGCATCTTCTTGCATGCAACATCTTGGATCTTGATGTGTTTATCGATCAATGGGAATAGCTCCGCCAATGTCGTTCCTGGATCAGCCAAACTTGCACGCAATTCAGCAGCTTGCTTTTCCAATGCCTTTAGTTTCGCTTCACGTGCCTTGATCAATTCTTTCAATCCTTCGCGGTATTGTCTCAATGGTATGCGTTGCTCCACGTCAAATACCTTGTAGTTTGCGCAGTCAGTATCAAATGCCATCTTGTACAAAACAAATGCTGATTTGTAGTGGATAGAGTCACCCAAAGTCATACGAGCTGAGTAAAGCTTGTCCAAGAATTTCTTCAATACCTTTTGGCGGTACTCAATGGCTTCAAGAAGCTTCTGTTTGTTCACGCGTCGAGCCAAACGTGCTTTTTCTGCAGCTTCTGGGTCAGCTTCCTTCGCCCATTTCTTGCTTTCAGAGTCTTCCGTGGTGCAAGCACTTTTTTGCTCACCAGCATATTTGTTCGTGTCTGCGATAGCAGTTTCAATAACCTTTTTGATATTGCCCATTTGTTCGTTTCTCTTGCTGGCAACGGTATGCTCCATTTCTTCTTTTTTGGCTTTTTCTGCCTTCACTTCTTCAGCCTTGGATGCCTCTCCACCCGTTGCGCCGGTGGAACCAGTATTTCCAATGGCTACGGCATTGCACAGAGCAATACCGGCGATGAGTAGCGCTAAAACTTGTAAAACTTTCATACTGTTGACTGACGTCGTCTTTTCAAATGTGATGTCGCCGACCCTGACGACGGGTGTCGGGACCTCGCTGACTGGATGTCGCATCGGCTGCACATGGTTCAAATGCATCAAATCTATCCTAGTAAGAATTCTTACCTGTTAGGCTATTGAAATGAAAGTCCCTCCTCACATAAGTGCCCAATCTAAATCCTTGAATCCCTTCCTCGTTTCTCAAGAATATGTACGCCACGATCTAGGCAGGTAGACTAACAATGCAATCTCTATTTTATGCTAACCCTAACCCTAACCGTAACGTGTGTCGTAATGGTATGCACTGACATTATTAGAGTACAGTAGTATGTATATATTATAGTAGTCTATGTGGTCTCCTGAGTAATAGCATGTGGGAATCTATCAGTTAGGTCTGTTGCAGATACGACTTGCTCTATCCAGCAGCACATGCGTGTGTGTGTGTAAAAATAGATCAAACAACTGTTAGGGTGCATTGAGGCAACGACACTACCGAACATAACGAAATGATTCATTTATATATAGAATAATACGGGTAGAAAAACCTGTTCACATCCCATCCATAAGAGAATAGGAGTGCTAGCTAGTCTCAATTAATTTCGTAGTTGTTAGTGAGACAACATTGATGACTAGCAACTATCATAATATTTTATTATTATTATTTATTATTGGCATTGTAATTGATTGTTTTATTATATTTTTTATTACTAGCCCTAGCAGCACTATTTTTAATAGTAATAATTTCAATAATATAATAATAATAATAATAAAATATATCATCATCGTGGTCAAGCTAATAACCGCGTGCAAGGTGCAAGACAACAGACACAATTTGAGACGATGGGTACCATTGCTATCGTCCCCGTTCTTGGAGAAAATTCTTGCTACGCAAAAGTCCAGAGTACTTTGATCGTAAATCTGCGATGTAATCAAAAATTCTTGAACATTAACACATGCTAATTTGACTTGTCGTAATCATCATGGCAAATTTGTTGGACAACGTCCCCTCATCATTAAGTGATGATCAAATTAACGAACTCGTAATGCGGCTGGAGGCCGTTGCGCCATCGCCTTCTATTGAGGAATTTTACTTTGATGATTCCGGCTTCATTGCTATTATAGCCGGTACATTGCTGATGTCATTGGTCTTTGCTGTGACTGCGGGTTGTGGCACTTTCATATTTTTTATTCTTTCTCGTCAATCATGGTATAGACAGCAGTTCACAAACGACGATGCAAATAAGTTTATGATGAATTTATATCTGTGGACAGTAGCTCCATCGTTTGGAATCTTATCAACAACATCGCTAAATCGAATTGACGCCCTATGGGGTGGAGTTGCGGCAGTCTGGTAAGTACTGTATTTTTTTCTATCTGTATGAAAATGCAACTAACGTCTTAAGGTGATTAAACATATAGGCACGTTTTGGGCTCGTTTACATATGGTTGGCTTGTAAATTTCGATCAAAAACTTGAGGATAATTATGAATATTCAATAAGAGTCAAAGAGACAAAAAAGCTTTTAATGGCTGGAGATCAGCCTGACATTGGCCATAACCACATTACAACTTTTTTCACGGAAGATGAAGAGGTTCAACAAGACGGATATTCCCGTTTTCATTTGGAAAAGGAAAAGTCCAAGAGAAACACATATTGCCATATGCCTTAGGAGCAATGGTATCGGGGTTTTTGATGATACGATGGATTAATCAGCATAAGGGATGGGGTGCGCGGTATTTTTTGCAACATTTTTTAGTAATTATGTTTCAAATATTTCCTATTTGCGCCTTAGTTTTTTTCCTGAGTAATTGGTATCTAGATGGGATGAATGGGACTGATTTTAATACTATTACATTTCGTGCAACAGTAGTAGTAGAAGATTTTGGATTGGTAATCCTATATGCATTCCGAATATACGAGAACTCCATTCGACGTTTTGGTGGAGGGCTTTTGATAATGATGACAATGTTCACGCAGCTGTTGGTAATTCAATCTGGAGGGTTTTACATATTTGAAACTATGCCATTTCTTGACCCTGTAGGCTTGTTATCAGCTGGTATTTCATTGTTGCTCCCATGGGTTTTTGTCTTCTTATTAAGCTTTGTATCGTGGACTGTCAATCCTCGAGATAAATTTTTGCTGTTATCTATTCTGATTTGGATTGTTGCTGGCTTAGTTATCCCAATCCCTTCTCCGATAACGGGAACGAAGATTGAAGATGATCCCCGTTTAATGTATATGGCGGCCACTACAATTCTTGTGAGCTTTGTGTTGGTTGGTGCTTCACTAGTTCGTCAATTTTCAAAATCTTCAACTATGTTTGCAATATCTTTGGGATGGTACACAATAATTGTTCCTCTTATAGCTGGTGTCCCTTACGCTGGTTTGAATGCAAACCCAGACGTTCTATTTTTTGCCATTGCTAATACTGCTATATCTATAGCACTAGGCATTGCTGCGATATGCATCTTCTCACTTTCAAAATGTGTGAAGAAATGCAAACGAGCGCTTCGGAAAAATACCGAGAAATTATCGGAAAAAATAGTAGATTATGCCGAAACAAAAAATACACCAAAGAATCTAGAGGCAAAAGCTGGATGGGTGCTTTATCTCGGAATTTCATTTTCAATCGTGTCAATGTTGTTCACTTACCATCGAATTGCTCTACCACGTAGAAGAAATTTGATTCTGGCTACAATGTGCTGTGTGCCAGTAATAGTCACAACATTAATGAGCAAAACTTTGCATACGAAATGTAAAGGGCTGGTGAATCTCGTTTTTTTAGTCATTATTCCATTAGCTATAGCAGTAACCTTGATGATCTTGTATCATGATGATGAACGCGTAGTGTCATTTGCACTCATGTTAGTTATTTTGTTTCCTGCTAGCTCTGGTATTCTGGCATTTATGCAAGGTTCTCGCGTTACAAAGCGTATCTAAAACGATGCAAAATTGAAGATTCCAAATTTGAAAAAGGGAACGCCGATGCTGGGGCAAACATTGGATTTTGGTACTGGGGAGGTTCTAGCGAAGAAGAAATGATACTTGAAGGAATACAAACATTTGGTACAGAGGAAGGGTATTGGTACTCAGGATCAAAATTTTTCGAAATTCATGAGACTGAGCAAAATAGTAGTAGCAAGAAGGGTACAAGCACCAAGACCAAGAAGGGATCTGCGAAAAAGGGTGGGAAAAAAGCATCCCCAAAGAAGTCGCCTAAAAAGAAAAGAGCTAAGATGAATTTTGATGACATGGATGATGAGGAGTTCGAGGCGATGATACTAGCTAAGCGGAAGGCAAAGAGAGCAAAGAAGGCAGAAAAAAAGTAAAGAATGTTCTTTAAATACGTAATATTAAATGTTTAATTGAAAAATCTTTTTCGAAATTTGGATTTGAAATATGCATATAAATATTAATTTTTAATTTAGCTTAACTTTTTATTGCGTATAAAAGGAAAATTATCTTCGTGGAGAGGGTCCTTACTGCGCTTGTCTTCCACTTGATGAATAGAGAGAGTTTCCTTGTTCATTTACTAGTTGTATCACTATGCTATTACATTTTAATTTATTTTTTGATAGTATTTTAATTAAGTACAAATTTGGGTATAAATAGGGGTTTTCAATAGGGTTCTGAAGATCGAAAGATCTGTGGAGTCATTCATGTAGCACAAAAAGTAAGCCATAAACCACATCTTTTTTTTGGCGCATATGTTGTCGGCACACATAAGCTACAGTCGTGGAAGGTTCAATTGCATGCCCCATCCGAGATTAATGACGAAAATAACCTATTGCTCATGCATGTTTTCTCAATGCTATGACCATGGTAAATTTGCAAGATATCTGCTTTTCGGCCTTATACAAGTCATATGTTTACAGAAATGGCGCTGCAAAATTAAAAAAAATGAAAGCGCATTAGTTTTAGCTTTGTTTTGTGCAATGTATTTCAATTTTGTGGCGTGGCCTGAGACGATTTACAGGTAAATTTTTGACGTTGATTGTGCCTCACAAAACACCTTAATTTATCATCAGTGATGAACAAGCACATAAGCACAACGTGTTGCAAACAGGTTGATCAGACGCGTTAAGCCGTTGTAATGATGATTCCTTTAAGCGAAGAATGGAAAATAGCAGTTCAGTGTTGTAGATTTGAATAGGCACAATCAAGTTTGCGACGTATAAATGCATTATCAACCCAGCGATACATTTTGACACTTGGACCCATCAAAAAAATAAAATGCCAATAGTAAGTAGTTTTAATGTCAATCATATCAATACACAGGGTACTTACAAAAAAAAAAGTTTTAATGACTGGGTCGCATATATAATATATTATTTTTAAAATATATAATAATATACTTCGTATATATTTAAAATATATATATATACACTTGTAATTTCGAAGAATATGTTCACCTTTAAAATTTGTGTATATTTTTGGTTGTTCACAATACTCTACGAATTCATGGAAAGGGAAACCAAATTACTGTAGGCACATGGGGGCCAAGATGATCGCAGATTTAATGTAAATCTTTGTAACTGCTATTTACAGATGAAGCATCGTATACAATATATGATAAGAGTATCCAAAGTCTGCATTCTCATGAGCTTGAACTAACAAATAATTATCTGACCCAATATAAAAAGGCGAATTCACTTCACATCTGCCAATTTTCAGACATGTCGTCATCGTGAAGTTTTATTATTGCATTGAAAAGTTCATAAGCAGTTGCTGTAATTGTGGAATGCCATTCATTCCTCTAAATAATTCGTTAATATCAATATCACCAGATCTATCTTCATCAACCATTTGAAAAATTTGTTGTGCCATTTGCTGTGCGTCTTGAAAAGTAGTATTCGATATCATTTCAATCATTTTCGTAACTTCTCTTGGATCCAGGGAGCCACTTTCATCAAAATCGAAAGCGTCAAAAAGGATATTGATTTTGTCTTTTGGGGAAAACCTGTCGAAAAAAATCATTTACAAGTGTTAGTGAAACGGTTGAGGGTAATTCTAAAAAGCGAAACAACTTACATCAAAGACCACGCCATTGCCAGTTCTTTTATATCAACGGATCCACCGCCATCGGCATCCATTGTATTAAACAACTGCTCTGCAGTCCGTCGATCTGAACGTACCTCCTGACACATGATGTCGACAAACTCACGGCGTTGAATTCCACGAACACCATTTTGTACAGCCGATCGCTTGAAAATTTTCCATAATCTATCAAGATCCACGGCATTCAACTGCCGTCGCATATTTTTCATCATCAAAGGTAGATCCCCACCACCAAGATCCCCTCTACCATATCCACCATACCCACCACTCTGATAAGAACTATCGCCACGCCCAAATCTTCTGCTGCCGTTGTACCCTCTTCCACCTCGACCAGTGGCGCGCACAGTCGCCAAAAACTCAATAGGCTTGCGTCTAGAAAGCGCCCCATTTATGGCAGTTTGTAGCGAATCTTGGGTGGAGCATTCAATCCAAACAGGTGGATTTCGACTGAAGTCGTGATATTGAACCTCTGTTATCTGATCGCCGCTGGGGGAATTCATTGTCAAATACTTCTTTAGCTTTAATATTGGCAAATTTGACGGAATACCTTCAATTTGCTGCGGGCGTTGACGCTGTCCATTTACACTCCACGTAACCCTTACTGGAATTTGCTGTACTCCTAATATTACTTGACCATTCATCTGCATGCCACCCATCATCATGTTTTGGCCGACCATCATAGTGGGTACCATTCCATTAATATTGTCTATTGCCATCCCACCCGGTCCATTCTTCCTTTGACTCATTTGGAAAAGAGCACTGAGGGTCTGAACCATGGGTTGCACACGCTGCAATATCTGAGTGGAAAATTGGTCGCCCTGCGCCGCATGTGGTCGGTGCATCTCAACTAATACATTTAAAAAATTCCGTGCTTGCCCTTCAACACTATGTTCGACCCCTGTTGCCCCTTGAGCAATCGCCCATCTCTGAGGCGAGTTCGTTTTTACCTCGTTTACAATGGTATTCAAAAGTTGCTCGATTGTCCCCACATGCCCAAGATTAAACTTACGTAGAAATTCGTTGCCGTTAACACTCCCACCATTAGTACTACCTTCTTCTCCGCCTTGGGCGACAATGCAAAGCATCTTCAAGGCGTTCCGTACTAACACAAAATTAAAAGTGTCTCCTGCATAATTTAAGCTCGTAGAGGTGACCTCATCTTGTGTTTTAAATTTGGTCACACACCCCATCAAGCCCTCGATCAGTCCCATATTCACCATATCGCGCAACTCACGAATAGAAGCTTTTTTAGAAAGTTGGAACAGAACGTTTGATGCTCTTGATTGAAGTTCATTATCATTGTTCATTATTTGCAAGATTAATCGAACCATACCCTTCTGCTTTAAAATAGGGGTGCGCAATGATGAAATAGAGCATACAGCAGTTAAAAGCTCAGCTGCAGCTTTTCGCAAAGTTCCATGAGCTCTGGATTCAAGCATATACTCAATAAGCTGTGGTAGATTACTATTATGCAGTAGTTCTGCTCCGCGATCTTCATCAGACACAAGGATCGACTCTATGCATTTCATAGCAGAGAGGACACACCTCATTAAATCACTTCTCTTTTGTAAGCCGCTAGTACCATTGTTACCACCACGATCTTCGCTGTCTTCAAGTACCTTTGCAGATATCGTAACATACTGTAGCGCACGTGTCAAAATAATTTTAAGACGTTGAATTTGTATATTTTCACATACACCAGGATAGATAGCAGTGATACCAATGAAACAACAAGTTACCGCTTGAGTAATACATGATGTTATCGACTCTGAAGTTGTACCCGCTGGCAACGGTTTGCATAATATAGCCGGTAAGTGATTATTGCGTCCAGTTGGGTCGCAAGTCTGAATAACTTGAACTAGACGGGGCCAAACACCACAATCTAACAAACGTTTGAATGGCCCCCCCCCCCATCTCCCATAATGGTTGTGAGTGCGAATGTCCACACAAAATACATAAAGTCCACATCAATCCTGCAGCTACTTCTGGGTGCATACCACCCGTAGATCGAGCTCCCATATCTTGCCGTGGGTTCAGAGAGTCAATGACTAATTTCAGCACCCCCAGGTCTACCAGTGCACTTCGTGCTTCTTCATCATGAGCTGCAAATGCTCCTAGAACTTGCACGCATTTTTTTACAACCATAGAAATACCATTGTATCGCCAGAACATCGAGGCAGCTGTAACGGAAGATACAGATAGCAAACGCATCAATACTTGCACCGTATTTCCAACTCCCGGGATTTGTGCCCTTAGCGCATCTTTCTTCGTCGTCATTCTGTCACTGTGCCATTCATTATTGATGGGAGTGTGGGCTACCCTTGGACCAGGGAGATACAAAAACAAAAAATCTAATGCCATGCATTGTACTTTCCACACAGTCTCTGGATCAAAAGATCCGTTGGTAGCATCAAGGGTCAAAAAGTTATTCAAAACAGACGTTACCACATCCCCATCGCGTATCTGTTTGAATAACATAAATATAACCTCTGCAACATCCCACCTATCTGCTGGTGTTGGAAAGACGTCCAGAATTGCCATAATTTGCGATATGTAATTTATTGCATGAAATCTTATATCGATGGTCTGAGCAGCCCGCAAATTCTGTACCTGCTGCTGCAAACGACCTGCCGCAATTTCGTTTCTTACACTTTCAATAAATTGTACGCGTTGATCTGGACCCACAACTTTTGGCTCTCGACCCATCAACCAAAAGCTATCGAAACCTTCCTCGACGCTCACCTTCCCGGAGTTTTCCGCTCGTTTGAACTTGTCTCTAACTCTTTGCAATTTCGTATTCCAATCAACCTGTTCGAACTGGTTGAAAAAAGCTTTAATATCTGCGATAATTTCTTCTCGCGTTCTAGCGTTGCCAAAATCGCCCACGTCTCCACTACTGCCCCGACGCCTCAAACCTTTCCCGTTGTCAGACGTGAATTTTTTGTCGATACCTTTTGAACTTGCTGTCCAGCGTGTAAGGGCCTGGATGAATTCGTCCAAACTTATAGACTCATTTTTATCACAATCAATTGCTTCCTGTATTAGTGCCACTTCTGTTCGTGTACAACTCTTGCCTCCCCTCATGTTTTGCATCAGCTGCTGCAGTTCATTAAGTGTAATTGTACCACTACCGTCAGTATCAACAATTGCAAATACTCTTTTGAACTCCTCCATTTCCTCGCTTGTGACAGTGCTCGCCAGTGCTTGGGCTTCTTGCTGTAGCTCTTGCGCGGATCGCCGCGGAGGTAAATTTCCATACATATTTCTTAAATTGCTTAGGCACTTCAGTAAGTTTTAAGAGCAATGCGGAAGAAACGAAATTTTTGACTTGGTTAGGAAAAGGGAGAAGAAAAAAGTTAGGGTTGGAAGAGCTTGCTGCCATTTTTGGATCTTTATTACGATCTCTTCTTCTTCATCGTCGTACATACATCAAACACCATAGTGTCGTCTTCTACCACTATATTATTGTTTTACTATATGATGTAATGATGAAGAAGAATTCGAATAATATCACGATAACTAATGAATGCTATCATTCCAAATCATAAAAGAATACAACATAATAAAATAATTTGAAATAAAAACATTGCAACAAGCAAGTAGCCCTAATTTCGAATAAATTGGACTCTTTGTCGGTTTTTTGTGCACTCCGTCGCTAATATCCATTCGTTTTTACTCAAAATTTTTCCACATACCATTTTTTGCACATNTTTANTGAATTTGGCATAAAACACTAAATAGCACACATATTTCCACATTTATTAAAATATTTTTGANTCAAATTTTAAGGGTCTTAAGGTTAGGGTTATTTTAAAATCGCTGACTTTGTCGGTTTTTNTTTTANAAACNTGTGAAAAGAGTTTTTTAGTGTATNAGAGTTTGAGAAATGCAAATAATCGCACGTCAAGCTACGATACAAGCCTTCGTTTGAAGAAAATGGACAAGTTTGAGTGTGTGGGGTGTGTGTGGGGTGTGTGTGGGGTGTGGGTG
>LT658919.1:0-11762 GCA_900128575.1 Stramenopiles sp. TOSAG41-1 | reverse complement strand
CCTCCTTCGTCGTACTATCAACCTATACATTCCATTGTCTTTGTGCTATCAACCTATACATTCACATTGTCTTCAGTGCAATCCTCCTCCTCCTCAGAAGAAGAAGTTAAAGTGAGGAGTCACTGAAGAGAGCAGGACCATCACTAGCACAGCACAGCATAGTGACAATGCATGTATACACTTATTGATGCATTATCTACTATTAAATCTATATCAAAAATAGTAGAAATTACTACATTTACTACGACTGATAACAATTAGAGTATTCATTACATATCTATCGAGCAGAGCTGGTATAGTAGTACTACTAGAACTAACAACTACTAAATTAAAAAAGATAGTTATAGATAGTAGTAGTAGTAATAAGAAATAAGAAGAAATAATATAATAATAATAATAGTAGAAGAAGAAGAAGAAGCGGCGACGATCGATCGATGCCTTCGTCGTCGACGAGTGGAAACTCCCCTGCTGCTGCCCTTGGGAACCGCGACGAGGCTGCGCAACAGACACAAAAGAGCTTCGGTATCGGACGACTTGGCGAGATGAGCGTGACGGAACCGGACTTTGCCCTGCTGCATGGCAACACCACCAAGTGGACCTTGGAGGACGACTCCAACTTGGTCAAGATATTGACCCAAATGTCGGACAACGTCGTTTTGCAGACGAAAAAGTTGCAGGACGACGTCGAGAAGCTGTCCTACGACACGAACGCGGCCGGTGTCAATTTAGGCAACGTGTTTAGCGAATTTTTGCAAATTGCCAATACGCAGTTCGTAGAGAACCGCGTGTACGAAATAGATGCAAACCCCGACGACGAGAGCGGCGCGGGGAATAATGTTGAAGGTGGTAACAAACAAGGCAGCGCTGACGCCTCCAACGCTGTAGACCCGACGGCGAACGAGCCGAGCAAGGTCCTGGAGAGATACAAGTCAGCGCTGTCCCTCGGAACCAGGGCCCTCAAATTGTTCTCACTGTACGACGCTGAGGGCGACGATATTTACAACGAGAAACCGCTTCCTTTCGTCATTGGGACGGCAGAGTTTGACGAAGACCCTTTGGTTGGCCTTGGAGACATTGGCAGTGGGTCTGACCTTGGGGACGAAGGGGAAGAAGGAGAGGAAGGAGAGGAAAGCGAAGGGGAAG
This sequence comes from Stramenopiles sp. TOSAG41-1, assembly GCA_900128575.1. Taxonomy (NCBI): domain Eukaryota; species Stramenopiles sp. TOSAG41-1. Next base: position 10,619 of record LT658919.1, on the reverse strand, counting down.
AGGACATTGAGCGGTACTCGGACGAGGATGAGGAAGAGTACATGCAGCGTCGGCGAGAAAGTCGCATGTCCAGGCGTCGCAGTAGTGCCAAAGGGGACGGTAGCGAAGGCAGTGGCTCCGATGGCGAGGCTGGTGGACCTGGCTACGACCTTGTGTCGGATGACGATAGGTCTGGCAGCGATATGTTTCAGGATAGCGACGCTGAGGATGCAAACGACTCCGACGCCAGTGACGATGACGATCGACGGCGCAAACCGTCCCGCAGGCGCGTGTCATCAGCCGGTGGATCCGAGGACGATGACTTTGAGAGTGGTTCGGAGAACAGTGGCGGGGAGGACACGAACGCCAAGCCGCCCAGGCGCAGAGCCTCGAGCGCGGGCGACAGCGACGACTGGGGTGCTTCTGACGACAGTGACGGCAGTGCTCGCCGCAAAAGTCCTAAAAGTGACTCAAAATCTGCCAAGAAAAAGCAGAAATCGCGGCGGAAATCCAGTGCCGCGTCGTCGGACAATATTTTTGGAGACCTGGAGGACGATCCAGAGGATATTTTTGGCGACGACAGTGGTTTGTTCGGCGGAAGCAGTCGCAGCAAAGGAAAGAAGGCCAAAAAGGAAAAGAAGAAAAAGAAAAAGGGTGGGAAAAGTGGTGGTGGTTACTTCGGGTTGTTTGGTGGCGACGATGACGACCTGGACGAAGAAGAAGAGTCTTTGTTTGCCGGGTTGGGGGATGACAATAGCACCGCGAAGAGCAAAGGCAGTGGGAAAGCAAAGAAGGTGGCCAAGAAGAAGAAGAAGGCATCGGCCGGCATATTCGGCAGCGACGACGATGGAGACGAGGGCACAGGCTTGTTCGACGATAGTGGCAATGAAGGGGGCGATGCTAGTGCAAAGAAGCCACCGATTGCCAAAAAGAGTGGTGGTGGTCTTTTTGGAAGCGACGACGACAGCGACGATGGTGGGCTGTTCGGGGAGGAAAAACCCAACACATCTGAAAAGACCCAGGCAAGTGGTGGTTTGTTCGACGACGATTCAGATGGCGATGGAGGCCTATTTGGCGACGAGCCAGAGACGACGAAGAAAGCTAGACGAAAGTCAAAGACTAACCCAGTTGGAGGCACGGCTAGCGGTGCGATGGCTTCTGCGCTTGCCCAGGCCGCACAGAAGAAAGCGAAGCAACGGCGCGAAAGCAATTCAAGCTCATTTGGCGCGTTTGAAAGCGACGAAGAGGAGGCAGAGCCGAAGCCAAAGACCGGCACTGCTCAAACATCCAAATCTGGTGGAGGCTTGTTCGGATCGGACGATGACAGTGACGATGGTGGGTTGTTTGGAGACGCCGACGAAAAGCCTGCCAGCAATAAAGCGTCTGCAAGCGATGCGAAGAAAAGCTATGGCGGTGGCCTCTTTGGCAGTGACGACGATTCAGATGATGACCTGTTTGGAACAAAAGATACCAAAGCCAAGGCAGAGCCAAAACCGAAAGCCGCAGCACCTGGTGGTGGCATGGCTGCCGCGTTGGCGCAGGCTGCCCAGAAAAAGGCAATGCAGCGGCGTGAAAGCAACGCAAGCTCTGTGGGCGGGTGGGATAGTAACGACGATGAGCCAGAATCGCCTAAAAAATCCGGAGGTGGTCTGTTCGAGTCTGACGACGAGGACGAGGAGGCCAACAAGGAGAGCAGTTCGAAAAAGACGGAGACTCCAGCAAAAAGTTCTGCTGGTGGGGGTCTATTTGGCTCTGACAGCGAAGGAGAAGAGAAACCACAAAGCGTCGCAAAGTCAACGAAAGCTTCCAGCAGTGGTCTTTTTGGATCGGACAGCGACGACGACGATGGTGGCTTGTTCGGAACCAATGATAAATCAACTACAAGCAACACAACGTCGGCTGGGAATGCAAACAAAACCTCCGGTGGCGGCCTTTTTGGAAGCGATGATGAGTCGGACGACGATATTTTTGGTACAGGCGAAAAGACCAAAGCGGATAGTGGCGCCTCCCAAGCGACGGCTAATGCCACGGCTTCTAAAGGCGGTCTCTTTGCCGACTCGGAGGAAGACGAGGACGATATCTTTGGTACCGGATCGGTTGCAAAAACGGAGGAACCAAAGGTACAAGAAGAGGACACAGTAGAGGAGACAGCAGAAGTAGTAGAGGAGACAGCAGAAGTACCGAAAGAGGAACCGAAAGAGGAACCAAAAGAGGAACCAAAGGTAGAAGAAAATGAAGCAAGTGCAACGAAAGCAGTAGAAAAGAAGAAATCCCCCCCTTTTGGCGCAAGCGGTGGGGGTATGGCCGCAGCGTTAGCAGCTGCCGCCCAGAAAAAGGCGATACAACGCCGAGAGTCGAATGCTAGCTCAGTTGGATTTGGAGAATCCGACGATTCTGACAGTGACATATTTGGTAGCAAGCCTAGCGTACCCGCCCCAGTCGTAAAGCAGGAAACTAAAAAAGCAGATGAAAATGTTGCCAAAAAGACGATCACAAGTGCTTCTACAGGCGCAGCACCACCGCCTGTGGTTCCACGGACAAAGACCCCTAGCGGAGGTTTAGTTCACAAAACTAGCTCAAGAGCGATGATGAAGCGAGGGAAGAAACGACGAAAACCAAAGTCAAAAAAACCATTTAAAGCACCCGAGCCGGAGGCAGAAAAGCCTGCGACTGTTGTCGTGGCAAAGGAGGACGAGAATCCAAAGAACGAGAGTTCCACAGGTTCTGTTAGGCGGCCGCCCATGGGGGGTGGTCCTGGTGGCTTGATGGCAGCATTGGCGGCTGGGGCACAAAAAAAGGCTCGCCAACGAATGGAATCAAACGCCAGTAGCATTTCTGGTTTCGGTGATGATTCGGATGGAGACGATCCATTTGGAGTTAAGAGCAGCCCCCCAAAGAAGGAAATAGAGGAACCTGTAGCACAAGAAGTAGAGGCGCCAAAAGATACAGGCTTATTTGGTGATGATGACGAGGACGATATTGACTACACGGCCGGCTTAGAAGATAACAAGGATGAGACATTGGACAGCAAACCCGAAACTGCTGTACCAGACAATACAGTAAGTGCAAAGGGTGGCCTATTCAGTGATGAAGACGATGATGATGACATCTTCGGTACCGGTAGCGCGGCAAATTCAAAAGCTACAAAGGTTGCATCGAAAGGCCTATTTAGTGATGACGACGACGATGACGACATGGACTTTGGCGGCACAAAAGCGCCTCCAGCAACAGAAAGCTCGGTTAAGAAAAGCTCTGGAGGCGGCGGGGGGCTATTTTCCGACGACGAGGAAGACAACAATGTACCAGCGGCCAGTACGAGTTCCGCCCCAAGGAGCTCACTGTTCGATGATTCTGGCGACGAGAGTGATGATCCGCTTCGTCGTGGGTCAACTGCAGCATTTGGCGGCGGCGGTGGTGGAGGGCTGTTTAGCGACGATGACGATGATTCAGATGGAGGCCTGTTCGGCTAACGTTTTCTTTAACTTTTCTCTATTTTTTGTGAAATCAAAGGGTAATATTTGTATACACACACTAAAACGTATAATGTGTAAGAACGTGTAACGCGAGTACAATGTCGAACTTCGTTTTTTACCTGCACGCCTATGCCTGGGTTCGTGACCTCTCCACTTCTACAATACGAATTTTAGTATTCCAGCATGACCATCGATGCCCTATATCTCTGCTCTATCATTCACAAGTTTAGAGTAGTCTCATTCATAATATTTGACTCTATTATTATTGATACATCATCATCAATCATTTTAATCTATTATTATTGGTTGTAATATTTTGCACTAGCACTACCAATAATAAATTATTATCAATTTTAAATAAAATTGTTGTTGTCGTCTTCTTTTCCTTCTCTTATTTAAATTCATTTGTTGATTTATTTATTAGTCTATTATAAAAATTATATTATTTTTATTACTGCAACATAATTATTACACATGTGATTATTACATACGCCATCATTCTTCTTCTTTTTTCATTAATTCATTTTTTGTTTGTTTGTTTGTTGTACCATAAAATAAAGTATTTTTTTATTTATTGTTTGAAATGACGACTGAAATACTACCACTGCGTATACTTATTAGGAACAGTACCTATCAGCGGTATTATTATTATTATTATGGAAAGTGATGATCCGATCAGAAGAAGAATGAATGTGAATCCTCGTTCGTCCATTGAATCAACACATATCCTTTCGGATTTTGATTTTCCTATTGAAGCCCTTACAGGCGCAGGTACCCCAGTCTGGCGAATTTTGTCGCGATGCCGTCAGAGCAAAGTAACTTTCAAAGCGAGGGAGAATGCGTGCAGATATCTTCGGGGCGAACGGAGCGTGTGTTGTTCACCAGAAAGAGTGTGTTGCTGCGAAACGGCGGTGACAAACACACCTATAACAAGGTGAACGGTGGCAACGACATCGACGATTCGGTGCCAGACGGTTGGGCAAAGATGGGGAGTGGACTCATGCTTATACTAAGGGATATCAACACACAAGAAATGCGCTTGCTGTTTCTGGATGAGGAGCCGCTCAAACGCAACATAACGCGTCTAGCTGATAGAGTTCGTCTTAATGCCATCGTGAACGCCGAAAAGCAAGAAATCAAGACGTCCGCCAGACTGTCTGCCGTCATATTCAAAGCAATCGACATATCAGATATTCCAGGTGGAAAATGCTATGGGTATGTCACTGATTTCGATACAAGTGACTCCGCGAAAACGTTCAAGAGCTTGCTAACAAACGGGGGCAAAACTTCTACCGTGAAGAAATCCCTGGTCAGTAGTCAAGGCGACAAGGCTGGCATCTTCGGTAGCAAGAGTGGTGCGTCTAGTAATGGTGCCACCAGTGCAAAGAGCGTGTCAGCGGCTGCAGGTTTTGGAGGGTTTGGTGCCAGCGCTGAGAGCGAGCAAAAGGTAGATAACGAAAAAAGCGCGGGACTATTTGGGGGAGGTGCCGGGACTACTGGCAGTGAGAAAAAAGGCGTATCCAGCTTTGGCGGAAATGGAGGGTTTTCATTTGGAGGCGCTGGTGATATCGGTGGAAATAAAAAAACGACAGCAGTTGCTGGTTCCCCTGAACCAGTCAAAAAAGACGGTGCATCCTCAACACCAATGTTTGGGACACCATCAGGTGGTTTTGGAAAACCAGAAAGCCCTGGCAAAGCGGATGCTTCCAAGGATAAGGGTGGGTTTTCGTTTGGGCAAGGGGCAGCTGTAGAGGACACAAACGATGTGGCCAAGTCTAACATGTTTGGATCCGCTTCCACAAAGCTAGGCGTAGAAAGTAAAAAGGGCGAAGGGCAAGAAAATAAGTCAAGTGCCCTTTCGTTTGGGAAAACAGCAGCAGATTCCGACAGCAAAAAGAAGAAGAAACTTTCATTTGGGGCCTCCTCGACATCGAAAGACGACAAACCACTTTTTGGAAATACCAACGGCTTTTCTTTCGGGGGTGCAGGAAAAACGGAAGACAAAGAAGACGCAAAAGAAACCAATACAACAGACAGCGGTGACCAACAAGGTGGATTTGGCAGTACCGGTGGCTTTTCCTTCGGTAATAGCGCCAACCCAGAAGACAAGCAACCGAAGTCTGGGACTGACGAAAAGAAGGGAAGTAGTTTTGGGGGTGGCTTTGGTACTGATAGTGGCGCCAATAAAAGTAAGGCACAAGAGAAGTCTAGCGAAGTTTCAAAAGAATCGATGGGATTTGGGAGCTTTGGAGGATTTGGGGGCAACAACAGTAATGAGTCTAAAAATGAAAGTGGTAGCACTACAACCTCAAGTGTAGGATTCGGTGGTGGTTTTGGCGCCAGCAATAAGAGTGAGAAAAAGAAAACTGATGATGGAACGGCAAGCCTGAGCGCTGGTTTTGGTAGTGGTTTTGGGTTTGGAAATGGGAGCAACGCGAGCTCAGAAGAAAAAGTAGACGCAAAACCGGCATTTGGAAGTGGTTTTGGGTTTGGTGGGGCGGCATCCAATGAGAACCCCACAGCAAAAATAAACTATAAAGACGAAGTGACAAAAATATACCAGCAGTATAACCCATCGAAATTGGGAAGCGTTGATGCAGTGTTGAAAAAGTATGCAGGGCATGAAGACAAGCTACTTGAAAAATTGAGAAAAAAGTATGTAAAGGCTTCTGGTACGGCAAAAGCGCCATTGGCCTCACCAAATCCAGTTCCAAATGCCTTTGCCACTAAACCTTTGGATGCGCCATCCTCTTTCTCTTTTGGTGCTGGTGCTAACACCAAAAGCACGTCGGGATTTGCTAGCTCTACATTCGGTTCGACTAGTGGTACAACTTCAGGGTTTGGAGGAAGTTCATCTCCCAACAACAAATCTAGTAGCTTTGCTGCGGGATTTGGTGGTGAGGGGTCTTCTGGTGGCTCGGGCACTTCCGCATTTGGTTCAAGCACCGCAGCTACAAAGGCACCAGGTGCAGTAGACATGGGCGGGTTTGGAAGCAGCTTAAGTGGTGGCTCAGACGCAAAGTCAAACGGTTTCTCGTTTGGCGCCGGTGCTGGGTTTGGTGCCACTAGTGCGCCGAAACCTGTGGATATGGGGGGTTTCGGAAGNGGNGGGTTTGGAGGTTCTAAAAGNGGTGGCTTTGGCNCTGTTNGTAGNACTGGTGGATTTGGGGCTTTGGGTGGTGGCAGTGGAGGTGGGTTTGGTGGGTTTGGTGGCGGTGACAAGCAAGGTGGCAACGCGTCATCAACCTTCTCAAGCCCATCTTTTACACAGATGCGAGGATAACTGGCGAGAGAATTGCATTATATTTGAGTTATGAGGCCAACACCGATCTGAAAGTTAAAAAAGTAGAGAGTAAGTTCGTCAGAAAGCGTGTGCAATCTAATGTTTATAAAAAGGAAGAGTCTTTTTCTTTTTTATTTATTAAAAAAAATAATATATTTTTTTTTTAGAGCGAGAGTAAACTTGCTGAACCAATTTGCACAAATAGCACCTCTTTTCAAAAGCAATAATGATCATTCACGGTATGTAGTTCTTCGGTTTCCCATGCCTGCGTACTCGAAGAATAGGAATCTATAAATAGGCCCGCGCAACCCCGCCCTCCATCATAGCTGTTTCCCCATTTTGTCGCTCCAAATCCATAAGACAGAATGCTCGAATCGATTTCTATAGTCTGTCCGTTAGACCTATCAAATATATACCGGCCATCTTCCATACCCTTCCACCCATACTGCGTCAGAACGCTGTTCTTAATTTGCAATGAGCCTTGGTTGACCTTCACCCCTCCTGGGCTAGTGTATGTACGGTGCAATATGGCAATTTCATAATCTGTTAGTGCTCTGTTCCACAAACCAACGTCGTGTACGGTGGCATTGATACTCCCAGATGTATGGTTTCGGTAACCTGTAATGACGCACAAGAGGGTCGTTGGGAAGAGCTCTTTGGGTTAGCAAGTTGCAGTAGTTGCGTAAATTTAGTTGCCGGTTCGATCGCATACTTACCAATTTGTATGCCCCAGTCGCCTGCAGTGTATATACGTTTCTGAAGATAGTTGTTCGTCACACTTTTTCGATATGGTAAGCCATGTTTGACGCCATTGCGATACAGCTGGATAGCTCCTCTGCCGTTTTTGAGCCGATTGTCATATGTGGCAGCTATACAAAATTTCTCTTCCGTGGTACTCTCTGGACTAAGTGCAACGTTCTTGGTGCGATGAAAATAATCGCTTCCAGCAATCCATTTTCCTGGCTCAATTTCTGCAAATACCAACGCATCAAAATTTCCGGCAGGGTTTATTACACTAATGACCGCGCCGCCAGTTTTTGATAGATCGTGCAATGTGACGCACGCAGCAAGGGTCTTGGTAAATGGTAACGACACAGGTGCCAGCAGACGAGTCCTTACTAGATCATTTGGAGTGTCTATTCGTAGGCCTTTGCCATCGGCTCCTCCATCTCCTATAGTGGCGGTGCCTTTCATAAAGAGCATATCTCCAACTGTGCCAGCAATGTCCCGCATAGAAACTGTAAAATCCCAATAACCCAGTGCCTGCTTCAATAAGTCCTTTCTTTCGATTGTTCCTGAACCACCCTTGATTTTTACTTGCTTTAAAGTCAATATTGCACCGTCATTTATTTCAAACAAACGCTTCGGTGCTTTCTGATGAATTGTTGTCAAATCTGATGTGACGGAGTGGACGCTTCCCTGAATCGTCAATGTAGAACTTACGACAATGTGGTTGTAAAATAGATAGTCGCGGCTCAGCTGAGCTGTTCCAGAATTTGGAATCAAGTCAGCATANCCGCCTACAGGAACTTGCTCGAAAAATAATCGCCGTAAATCGCTAACGATAGCATCGTTAAAGATAGAATCATAGATTGCTATTTGCCTTACAAAACCATACATCTTATCACTTGCGGTCGCAGATTCGCTCCATCCAACGCATATTTTCTTGTTTGCCTGTGGTAAATTGCGGTTGAAATCAAAAGCTCTTGAGGTGTGAAAGGTTTTGTTCCAGTAATTGTGTATGCTCTCGTGAGTGGTTTGCGTATTCGCATTAAATTGAAAAACCCCGACATAATCCTCGTTCCACGATATTGAACCTCTACTATTAAGGTCGGCTGTCCCCGCCGACCCTCCCCCGACGCAAAGACCTAATTTTGAGGAGTAGTCGTATGTTCGAACTTGCCAGTGCGAGTCGTGGCCCTGACCTACAAGGTAAGGCCACCTTGGGTCTTCCCCAGCAATGTAAGTATTAAAACGTGTAAAACGAAAGCTAATTACTACTGTTATTGAACCGGATGATGGAGTCGCCACATCATTGTCGGTGCATAGGTGCGACCCATGGATCCGAACCGACGGCAAACCACCAACACCGCTTTTGGCGAAGTACGTCTTTTCAGTTGCTGCCCTGGCTGCCGGTTTCTTCAAGTCGTGGTTTGCCCAAACGAATTCCGATACGTCGGACCATGACGTGATTTCCTCGCCGTCATCATGCGTTGTCGCCAATTCCTCCGCATCATAAAGCGACCACAAGTGTTCACTGGAGGACGGGTGAGATTTCAGGGCCTCCGATAATGGGGTAGCCACACACAACGGCCAAGTTGCAGCGAGCATTCCGACTAAAAAGTACAATATAAACTTGCGACTGCATAGTTTCCGCGCCGCCCCTGCGAGCAGGCGCTGATGGAAGCCAAGCATGAAAAATCAGCCCACCGGTCAACGGGAGACCAAAATGGCGTTAGTCCTTGGTGCTTGTGCCCAGCCAGCGTCTTCTCCCGAATGTTCGAGACACCTGGAGAGAAGAAAGTCTGGCGAGCAAACGGTGTGTGTTGTTACCTCCTGCAAGAAGAAGAAACCAAACAGAAAACATAAAAAGTAAAAAAACAACGAAGAAAAAAAATTTAAAAAAAAAAAATAATAATAATAATAATAAAGAAATAATAATGATGACAAAGGAAGACAAAACGAGCGAAAGAATGAAATCGAAGGGGAAAAAAGAAACCCCCTTTAAGTACGTTATTCCGTAGCCACGACGTCAAGTTTCCCTAGACGATAGGGCACCTAGGAACCGTCGACTCGTCGAGTACGACACCTCGTAGACACCACTCGATTTTCCAAGCACGCCTCTCCATAGCCTTCCAAGCACACGCGCCCTAGGACGACACATGGTGTTAGGATGAGGGCTTTCGACGAGGACGGAAAAGGCAATTAGAGGAAAAAAAGAAGGGGAAGAGAGATTAATGAGGCAAACTGCCGATGCCGATGCGATTGGCGGTGGCATCGTTGAGCCGCTCCGACCAGTTCCTGCCACGCACGGTTGCATCGTCTGCTGGCATATCTAGCGTACCGTTGCTGGAGCGACATGGGAACCTGTAAAGGAACCGTACTGGTGCTAGCGCTACTTGCGCACGCCGCCCTTGCACTCGGCGGGGGCGCTCAAAATCTACGTACAAGTCTGCACTTGTCGCGTAGTATGTCCACAAACAACAGTACCCAAAAGCCGCTGGGCGAAAAGCCTGCTATNGTTGCGAATCTCACGCAATCGATGAATAGTCCTGAGCCNGTNACAAAGANGGNTCCATCGAAGGAGAGNAAGTGCTGCTCTGCGTACACNAAGGANTGTATGGCGTGCAAGAATGATATGACCCTGGAAGAGTTTTGTTCCAGGTTGCCAGGCAAGTTTGGTTGCGGTGGNGAAGAGAAGAAGGTAGAAAAAGTAGTNTCGGAAGCNGCTGCTTCCCCTTTGAGTGTNAANCCNACAGAGCGCGTCAANACTGTACAGTCTGAAGGGCGTTTGTACGTTGCCAATGTGAACGACACGGTTGTCGACACCATGGAGGATACGTCGTGCTGTCACTCCGAACACATTCGACTAGCGTGNTGNCCAGTCGTTGGCGAAGGTAGCCCCGCTCTCCAAGGGTTAATGAGCGCTTATAAAGNTTCTAAGGCTCGTNCTGATGCGTTGAAAAAACGCTATGACAGCGCCAACGNGGAGACAANGCAATTNGAAAAAATGGTGATTGNCCAACGTCAACGCGAAGAAGATGAAATAGCGAAAAAAGCGGAGGAAAAGGAAAAGTATAGCAAAGGTTTAGATATCAAAATACCGTCCACCCTGCGGAGCAACCATGTACATGACTTCAGCGTCGAGGAACTCGCCAAGTAGA
>LT658918.1:0-11768 GCA_900128575.1 Stramenopiles sp. TOSAG41-1 | reverse complement strand
CGAGCTCAATAAGAATCAAATCGTGGACGTGTCACCACTGGCAGAGCTCTGGCGTCTCAAGGAGCTCCGCCTCGGTAGAAATCAAATTAAAGACGTGACGCCACTGGCAGGGCTCGTTAATCTCGATAGGCTTTATATCTATGATAATAATAATAATATAATAATATATAATATAATAAAAAACAGAGATACAGAGCAACTTATTTCTAGGTCGGCCGTCGCCATACGCGGTGTACACATCGTGTGATCCTGTATGCCATTGACGTGCGCTGTGGAAGACTGAATGCGTTGCAGACTATCAACAAAAAGCCAAAAAAGTATTTGAGAATCATGCAGAAGGCTCTGGCGACTTTAGACGTGACCACAGTCAAGTACATGGCATTTAACTTTTTGTCCTCAACAGGCATCATATTTACAAACAAATACTTAGCCAAAAATTATAACTTTAAATTTTCCGTACTGCTCACTGGTTGTCATTTTGTAATCACTTACCTTGGTGTCTTGCTGTGTAAACGCTTCGGCATGTATAAACCAAAAGTGTTATCTCACAAAGAGGTGCTACCCATTACGATGGCGTTCGTTGGGTTCGTTGTATTCAACAACCTAAGCTTGCAAGAGAACGGTGTTGGCTTTTACCAACTCGCAAAGGTTTTGACTACACCTGTCATTGCCGTGCTGCAATACATTGGCTTTGGAATTGATATGGATTACCGACTAAAACTTGCGATTATACCCCTTGTGTTTGGTGTTATTTTAGCCTCAGTATCAGACGTGCAATTCAACGCGCTAGGCTGCTTTTGGGCCGTCGCAGGGATTTTATCCACATCGTACTATCAAATTTTTGTGAAGACAAAGCAAAACTCACTGAAGGCAAATTCATTCCAAGTACTCGAATATCAAGCCCCCCAGGCTGCTATTATAGTATTTATACTGTCACCATTTATGGATGGAATGATTTCAGGGAAAAATCAGTTGAAAGATGTCGATTTTTCGAACGGTTTGCTTATGACATTTTGCCTAAGCTGCATGCTGGCATTTTGTGTTAATTTATCGATATTTTTGGTCGTTGGAAAAACAAGTCCAATATCATACAACGTTCTAGGGCATATGAAATTATTGGTGATTCTGACTGGTAGTGTTTTAATATTTCATGAAACTATCACTTTAAAAAGACTTGCTGGCATGGTTTTAGCGTTTGTTGGGATTGTTTATTACACGCACGTAAAGATTATGGGAAATGCGAAAAAAGAGGGATGGGATAAACAAGGAAAGAGTACTGCATCGGAAGTTGAACTTGGGAAGAAAAACGTCGTAATGAAAGCGTAAGGTTGTAATGTGAGCAGCTTCTACTGCCACTCTTTGTGTGGAAAAGGGTATTATCAATACTGATCTAGTGAAGGATACACGGTTGATATAAAAAGTTTAGTCTTGAGATGAAATCGACGCAAAATCCCCATCTCATAGGATTGTTTTATGTTCCCAAACTACCACGACGTGAAAAATCATTTTGTAAGAGTTTCATTAGGTTAAGCTGTTAGCGCATTTCAAAGGAACGGTTACCATCGTCATCAAGAGATCTCACGAGGTGACTGCATCGAGTATTCTGCACCATATTTTATTCACTCTTTAGCTTCCATACATATTTTTTAATTTAAAAATGATATTTTGAAATCAATTTTAAAAGTTTTTTTTTACGAGTAAAATTAAAACATTGATTTTTTATTAAAAAGCTTACTAAGTGTCCAGCTTCACTATCGAAAGAACCCAAGGAGTACTAATACATTGCTTTTTACTGTCGATAAAAACGCATTGCCGGCGACGATGCGATTTACGAAATCACATTTTATCAACCGGCGGCCGGAATGTAGATACGTAGATGAAAGACCCGACACATCATTGATATTTATCGATACATCACATATTGTTGTTTCGTAAGACTAAAGCAAGCGAAAAAAATACGAACTCTTTTCATACCTGCTATGAACTACTGGAAAGAAAAAGCCTTATATATTGATATGTAAAAAAGTTAGCACAACAAATCATTTTGTTTTAAATTACACACCTTGTATTTTATTTTACTACGGTACGACGAATTTGTTGGTATTTGAAGAAATGAATAAAAAAAGGAGGAGAAGAAAAGAAGATAAATAGTAGAGCATTAGGAAACACTACTAACAAAACGAAGAAATAATAATTATTATTATATTACCATCATAAAGTTAATATGTGATGAAGTTTACATGATGCAGTATACTTGTTGAAAGCATACATCATTTCATATATACATATAGGCTAGTAAATTGATGTCTATTAACTTAAATAATATAAATTAAAATTCATCCATCATGCAAAAAAAGAAAAAGAAACCCAAACCAACATTTACATTATGAACATGCATTATTGAATTGATAAAATTATTATATCCCCTCTAGTGTTGTAGCATAGTAGCAGGAACAAAGGATCATTTTATATCATCATTCAATGTGATGAAAAATTTTAAAAAAATGTATGATGAGATGAGGTGGTGGAGAGGAGCGAGGAGGAGGAGGAAGAAATTAATTACATTAACATATATATATAATAATCCTACCGTAGTATTTATTTATTGTATTATTATCTGCGTCACGCTACTGCAAGCCAGCTTGGAAGTGGGCAAGAGTAGAGCTGTTTGGGTGAGTCATATTAGATTTCGAAAGGCACTCTAACAAATGGAGCAAATCCCAACTGTTCGCAAATATGGCATGACTACAATAGATGCTGCGTCGACAATAGTAAAGTCCATGGAACTAGCTGCGTCAGTTTTGACCCAAGTGCACGATCAGGAACTCAGTCGACAGAGTTTTGTTGAAAATGGTGACACTAGGAGGCACGATATGAAGTTTGCGATGAAAGAAGCTGATTCTTTCTACGCGGCCCATTCAAACTCTCTAGATTTAAATGCAAATACGCTGGCCACTGATCTAAATCAAATAGCAATGGACGAAGCTCTACAGGATGCACATAATAAAAAGGTTGCACTATCCAGTCAGCCGAAGGAAGGCATACACCCCGAACTATATAATGACGAAATAAGCACATTATTGTTTGAAGCACCCAAAACTAATGAGGCAAGGGACAGAAATAAAACTTGTGTTAGTGTTGTTGACGAAATGCTACAAACCTCGAGCAAGGATGACTCTGACAAAATATCACAACTCCTTCTACAAGAATGTAAAACATTGACAGATTTAGGAACTCAGCTGCGACAGCAGCAACACCGGTTAAGTAGCTTTATGTCCGCATACCTGAGCGTGGATGGTGCAAATACGTGAATCAAGTCTTGCCCGCGCCATTTTGCGCATTTGTAGATAAAAGCAGACTCTACCTATATATAGATAAGCTTTGGCATTTTGAGAATACCACTTTTCGATTATTAATCAGGGTGTTATCATTACATTTGCACACTTTTTCGGATGAATTGCAACACCCATAAACCGCGACAATTTTATATATGTGAGCTAGAGCAGAGAGTATCTGACTGCTGTTTTTTAGAGCGAGGGTTTGGCCTGATTTGGTAGAGAAATCAAACACATGTATTAATTATATTACTGTACAAACAATAATAATATATATAACAATAATGTATAATTATGTAAAATATCTAGAGGCACTGACCATTACGCGTTTTAATTTAATTTTTAAAAAGTTAGATTTCGCAATTTCTAAAATCGTGTATGAGTATATCATCCATTAGTTGTGTATATTATGTCGGTGTACGATATGAGATCGACACTTTATAGCATTGTCGACATTTGCAACGCGAACATTCTTACTTCATCGTCTTCATCATCCACCATCCCTTTAACTGTAGTGGCTATTTCCTCGGTATCTGTTTGATTTAGATTTTTCCAACATTCCATCATTCCCACCAACGCTGCAATTCGAACATTCGGCACTTTGTCCTTCAAGCCTATCTGAAATAACTTTAAAATACTTGAAGATAGATCGGGACCAGCCTTTGCTAAACATGTAATAGCTTTCATCGAAGATATGCGCCTTAGATAGCTCATGTTTTTGAGATTGTCAGTGATGCATGGCAAAGCGATCCTTGTTGTCCACTCCACACCTAACACGTCATGAAATACACTGAAGGAATTTGCACATGTTTCACGAACATCGGACACACGATCGTTTAATAGTTCCAAAAACGCATCAAACAATTTGTTTTTTTCAAAGAAAGTGTCCGGGCTAACTCCGCCTTTTTGTAGCTCCTTTGCTGCTATTGGTAGAGCTTTCGCGGCCGCTGCGCGCGCTCTCCAATCAAATCCTTCATTTGCGTCTAGCATTTTCATTAACACATCTTTACAAAAGGTTTGTACGCTTTCAACATTTAGGTTACCTATCAGCTCATCAATGTGAGGAAGCACTTTCGTCGTCACTTCCATTGAATTTCCAGGGTCATTCACAAGACGTTTTACAAATGGCATCACTGAGTCTGACGACAGATATTCTTTTCCTAACTTCGGCCCAGCAAACATAATAACGTTTGCGGCAGACGCTTTAATTCGTGGGTCCTCGTCCTGCTGTTCAGCAATTGCCATTAGTTGCGGCATGCAAATATCACGGAATTGTTTTGCGCCTACAACGTTGCAAAAATCTACTAGTTGGTTACATACTGTTAAGCGAACTTCTGCCTCTGGGTCCACGAGCAGCGGTGGAAGTAACGGACCGAGCTGAGAAACAGATAAATCGCTTCCACAGGCCTTCGCGAGTTCCCCTAATCCTTTCGTGACACTGTTTCGAATACGCCAAGACAACTCTTGAAACTGGGGCTTAACGACATCTAAAACAAAACTAACATCTTTAATATTTGCAGCAATTATTGGCGATTGCTCCAATGCCAGCAATCGCACAGTTTCGTTTTGGTCATTCATAACCATTTCTTTGTATAAAGGCACCACCTTGGCGTGTTGCTCCTGTGCTTCAACAACGGAACATATGGCACCTAGTTGTTTCGCAACAGCTCTTCTAACCATTGGTGTGTCGTCCTTTGCTAGCTGGGTGCAGAACAGTTGTAGAAGCTGTTGTTTGCCAGAGCCATTCGATTTCACGTATGCCGATGCAACCAATGCGCACGAAGAAACCTTTGACGTAAACCAGTCACCATTTGCCAAGCGAATTACCATGGGAACAGCAGTCCCTTGGGCCACCTGGTCAGGCAACAGGTCAATAATTTTACAAATACTCTTGGCAGCAGCGTCGCGGACGACAGTTTCTTCCACATTGCAAAGAGCTTCCAGTGGTTGCAACAAGACCGATGCACGATCTGGTCCCCCCACAAGTTCGCCGAGATCGCCGAGTTGCGTGGCCATCTCAAACAAGACTTCGTCATCATCGTCTATGCGATCTTGAACAAAGGGTATCAACTTTTCCCTAGCGGCATCGGGGCCTGCCGCTTTGGCAATGTCGACCAAGCGCTTCATCGATTGTCGTCGCTTGCCAATGTCGACGCTATTCAGCTCATCTTTGAACAGTTGAATTGGGTCACTCATTTTACACTTGTATACAATCTACTGCGTAACGAAGGCAAATCTTAGGTGCGATTCCGACACGAGTGGTTGGTTTGGATAGCTAAGTGGACCTCATAGACAGGCCACCAGTATCATTATTCATTTCCTACTCTACTACTACTTACTATCACATCGCTACCATTTTACACTTTTTTACTACTATCTTCTTCTTTTGTTGTTGTGTTTTCTTTTTGTTACTACTATTATAAATAAGATGATGATGAAGTAGTAGTGTGTATGATGTGTAGTTTTGACTGGTGGTATTGTTAATGCCACGATACGATCATAACACAAAAGATTGGTGTTGTTGGTTGCCTTATGCGGCTATTAGCTGGTACTGGAGCGAGCAAAAACAATACACATCAGGAGTCAAAAAAACAACAAACAACAAGAACAAAAAATAAAAAAATATTATGGTGGTGGGGCTTGCCTGTGATCTGATCTTCTAAGATTATTACTGATAATAATAAAGAGACGAGACTCGATGATCAGACGTCCCTGTGCCCAGCTTACTAGGAGGTGGGACTCCATAGATAATTGCACTCCTGAACATCGGCCAACTTCTTGCTTGACGAGACAAAGAATTATTACTAATTATAACGCAACCAATCACCCGCAATAGATTACTGTAGTTATTGATCTACGGTGTAGTATGACTTTTTTGTATAAACCCCATCTCGATCATCCTATGATTGGGCACGATTTAAAATCATTCATTGTGATTATTATTATTTGAGATTTCGGATTGCATGATTTGAGAGATTGCCCGCTATTTATTGCGTGAGACCTATCAAGTATACATTTTCCTACCATGTAACACTACTATATGGGGAAGAAACGAGCAGGAGTAGGCAGCAGAGCGACGGTTTTACTGCTGTAAAATAAGCCCAATAATATAACTAGGAAGAAAATTAAAAAATGCGCCTACGATGATAAAAAAAAATACAATGGTTTATAAGATTTTTACGCCACGCCGTCATAGTCATAGCTTTTTCGGATTATGTTTTTCGGTCTCGAATCATTGTCTAATCATCTCTCTTTTTGAACTGTTACTTTGGTTAACGTACTCCTTCTTTTTTGTTAAACTTCGTATAATGTTGATCCCTTGTTGTATATCCTGCATTCTTGTATGCAATATACCATTCAGCATATAAAAATGATAAAAATAAGCGAAAGAAAAAACCGCTGATGAGGCTGAAGAAGTATATATAATAGTAGTAGAAGTGGTGTTTGCATTGCTAAAGTGTGTGTGGTAAACAAAGAAAAACTAACTTTTTTAATAACTACACTACATAATTATTTTCCATTATATTTATTATTAATAATTATTTGAGAGAAAAAAAATGGAAAAGAAGAAGGAAAAGAAGAACAACACAAGAACTCATTTAAACTACTACTACTATAATATTTTTCAAGACTTCCAATGCACAAAGCTCTTTGATAGATAAATCAAACTTCAAGCAAGCGGAATTAAATCCAACAGAGCAGCCAAACTTTCATGAAGATTTCGATACAGTATTAATGCAATACCATGGAATCAACTAAAAAGCCGGACGTTGAAAAGTTTGGTGAGAAAAAAATAGATGACAAGATCGGCGTCCTGACTATCACAACGTCAAGTGAAAACAATCCAAAAGTGGGTACATATGTAAATAAAATTATAAAGAAATACAATCGGAATAGAACGGGCTTTTTGAGTCCCAATGAGACACAAGTTATGTTACAACATTACACCGGTATTGAAGTAAGCTTAAACGATATTATAGACTTTTTGAAAAGCAATAATGACAGTAGCAACGGCCAGGCGTCCATAGGGGAAAACGACCTCCGTGATATTGTTGAGCGAGGTATAGTGTTTAGCCCACAGCAGAGAGAGAACTACATATCTCGAGGTCCCATTTATGACGTGCTGGTACAATTCTTCGATGGTGTAGCTCGCGAAATGAAAACACTAAACCGACCGATCGCAAACTTCATGGAACAGATATGGCATATGTTTGATGCAGATGGAGACGGAAAACTCGATACGTCTGAGACAAAAGCTCTTTTGGAGTATTTTATTGGGCACACTGTATCGGAAGAAAATGTTAACGCCTTTCTTTCCAGCATCGATGAAAATGGCGATACAATCATCCAAAGGAGCGAATTGATCGTTTTCATCGAAAATGGTTTGGACTTGAGCGAAGAATTAAAAGAAGACTATGCTAAGAGAAGTCCGTTTCACAGAAACATTGTAGAATTTTTTCATGGGGTAGAAAACGAAAGAAAAAATAGTGTGGCTGGCTACCTCTCTATCATATGGAACGAGTTCGATATCAACGGTGATGATGCGTTGGATGCGCTTGAAATCAAAGTTATGTTAGAACATTTTACTGAGGAGCATGTTGAGACAGACGAAATTGTCCAATTTCTTAAGGAAAGTCCGAATGCCGATGGCAACGGAAGTCTGAGGCGGGATGTAATTTTGAAAATGATATTGGATGGCCATAAGCTTTCCACCAACCAGCGTGACGAATATACTAACAAAGGAAAAATATACCGGTTGCTTCTAGCTTTTTATGATACATTTCAATACCGAACATTATCAAAGAGTGATGAAGTGGCAAATAGCAAACCTTCTCCACATAATTCTGACTCACTTGATACAACGGGAAAGGACAATCAAGTTTCTAAGGAGCTCGAAGATAGACCTAAACCCGATATTGTAGCCACCAATATTCAAGATCCAGAAAAACAATTAGATGGTGTTTCGCCGCAAGCAAATGGATCTCAAACTCAAACCGAAAAGCAGCAAAGTAGAGAGGAACTTGCAGCCATCAAAATCCAGGCCCATCATCGAGGGGCTAAAGTTCGAAGTTTTAACCAGGCACAGGAAGATGCAGCTATACGTATCCAAAAGATAATGAGGGGCAGAGAAGCGCGCATTCAAATTAGACATCAACGCAAAAAGCTGCAAGAGCACAGGAAGGCTAAAGAAATTCGATTGGCTCGAGACGCTAACTTTTCAAATGGAATCGATTTATCCATATATTCTAGAATGTGGATTCGCGATACAGATGGTATTGAGCCGCTATCGTACAACGGAAGCGTACTACGGATGCCGCATACAATAGTATTTTTGCACGGGGCCCCAGCTCAGTGGTACTTTACGTCAAAAATAGATGGAAAGTATTTGAGACGAAAAAAAAAAAAAGTTAGCATTAATGAGATCATATATCATTTTTCAAAACAGCAGGAAAAAAAGGTTCGACAAAAAAGGCGACCGCGAAAAGCCTCTGATAGAATCCCGGGGATGGCAACATCAACAGATTGCGCCGACAACATTGTTGCACTGTGGATGACAAACTCGGCGGAAGATGCCAGAAGAATCATTGAGTACTTGACTTACAAACAACTGCGGAGATTCGTTTTGACGGGAGGGGCAAGAAAAAGTTCTGGTGTCCTCCAAGAGTATGTAAAGTCAGCTGGAGATAAACATCGAACAATTCGAGTCGATTGGACACCTCATATTTGCCAGATTGAAATGTGTGAAAGTCGATTTCGTCAAAACACGCAGCTCTTTACAAATGAGGAAAAATTGGCTGATTTTGATTCTAGGGAAGGAGATACATTCAAAAAGAAAATATCAGTAACTTCAAAGAAAGGTGCAATGATAGACAATTTTAGCGCCGCCATTGCCAGACGTATTGAGGCCATCGCAAACAAAGCAAATGGGCTAGTAATGGATCGTTTGCCCACGAGTCCAACTGGGCGACCATCCACACCTTTAACACAATACCTTTCCACGTGCTCGCTTAAAGATCAGTTGCGATTTATGAGTTACCGCGTGCATCGGTGTATCCTTCATTTTATTGTCAGCGCTGATGGAAACACATACTTCACTTATTCGACTTTTCTGGATATTGGACAAACAAGTACAACAACAAAACGAATAAATGCAAATGGTTTATACAGTGCATCAACAATGGTTGAAAAATTGTCAGCAAGTAATCGGTGTGCTAAGAAACGAAAAGTATACTCCCCACCGAAAGATACTTTTTCAAAAACATGTGAAAACCTTGGTCTAGGAGGCACATGTGACTTTGGTGAGCAATTATATAAAAATTATGGCGACGATAAGTATGCCAAAGTGAACGCGAATGCAAACGTAAACTTTACGTTTACGTCTGAGTCACTTCTTCAAAATGAAGGGAAATTATTGAGACGATTTATACGCAATTATTCGTATAATACGTTTGGTTGCTTGGATGTTGTTGGAGTGTTTCGGCTTTTCCATGCCAGCTCTGGTGTTCTTGGAATTCAGGAATTTAAAAGCTTATTTAAGGAAGTAAATGTTGCAATGACAGCACGACAATTAAAACGAGTTGTGAATCTTTTTGACAAAGATGGCGACGGTAAAATCGATAGTTCGGAATTTTTGGATTGGATCATGCAAGAAGCTCCAAACCGGACGATTCATAAGTCTAATAATATCGCTCCAAACAACAGCACGAAAGACAATACAGTTAGGAAAGCTATACCGCCAAGCATTAAAAAAATAAAGAAAAAACAACAGCCAAAGAGAAGAAATCTGCTGCTTCCATTGGCATCGCAAGAAGAAGCATTGTGGAACGCACAAAAACGTGGGAAAAGCATCGAAAAACCCATAAAGAAGCGCGACAAAAACTTGCATTTTTTGCAGTTTCCAAAGCCGCCTACTCAGGCGAGAAAAATAGAATCCAATTCGCACATTCAACAAGTTCATTCTTATACTAAGAACGATGTAGAAGACAAACCGTCCGGTAAGAGGCACATGACTAAATCCGAAGCGATGAAGTTTGCTTATACACAAAAGTTGAATCGACCCCCATCAAAACGCAGGGCGAAGAAGAAGAATTTTAGGCATGGGCGAAAAACTGTTCATGCTTCTAAAGAAAATAAAATGTGAAGAGAGACACGATATTACAATATATGTTCCTATACTCTGCAATTATGATTTTCGTTGAATAAACACCTTATTCGTAATATATTTCATCATAATATTAGCATTAATAAAAATGATTTCATCATGTATCGATATATTTCTAGTTATGAAATACTAATGATACGCTACATGCTTAATAAGAAAGGTTTTAAGCTAAATATTTCGGCAAATTCTAATTTCGTGCTATGAAATTTTGACTTGATACTTTCAGGTATTTCTTTAATTCCCATTAGATTTAGCACTCTCATTTTGCTCGTGTTGAGCTTGGCCATTTGACCTTCTAACGCATCTATAAAAGCTTCAATTGATCTAACACTCAACTTGTTAAAGTTCAACATAATGCGTTCAACTGATTCGCTTTTCTTCACCCACCCAGCTATAGCACAAGCACCATCATCCGTTATCAAATTATATCCTAGATCTAAAGTCTCCAACTTTTCATTCACCATCAGAGCATCAGCAATAGCGATTGTTGCCACATCTGTGACTTTATTGTCTGATAAAGTTAGTGTTTTTAGAGATCTATGACCTTTCAACGCGTACGCCAATTCCACAGCTCCGACATCAGTAATTTGGCAACCACTGAGAATTAATCGTTCAATTTGACAACCACTCCCAACCATATTTTTTAACCTTCGCTCACTACTCTGTGGTCTTAGTACACGCATGCCTGGGCCAGACTTCAAAATGTTAATTTTGCTTTGTAATCTCTGTTCCATGTCTTCCAAGTGACTTTTGGCTAATTCAACTTGCTCTTTTGCTTCGGAGACCGCTTTACTTAAATTGTGCTTGTTCTTTTCAGATCGCTCCAACGCAACAGTCTGTAACGCTACCTTTTTCGCCTTATTGAACATCGAGCGCTCCGCGTTTTCCAATTTTTCTATCATCGATAATAATTCTGCTTCTCCGTCTTCTAGGTTCTTTTCTGCAATTTTTAAATCTTTTCCACGGAGGAATATATTTTCATGGGCAACTTCGCAGTGTCTATTCAATATTAATACCTCGTTTTGCATCCGTATAATTTTACCAATTTGTCTTACTAATTTGTCTGTAAGTGGATTGTTACTAAGGTCCACTGCTAGCACGGATTTATTTGTTAGGCACCAGCAGATTGGATCTGCTGCATCCGGTCCGATGTTATTTCCAGCCAGAATTATATTTTTTACTGTCTCCATTGTGCGACAGAAGGCGCAAGCCAGTGTTAGCTCGTCGATACTGATGCCACCCGGAGTGTACACACCATACAGTGTGTCAGA
>LT658917.1:0-11778 GCA_900128575.1 Stramenopiles sp. TOSAG41-1 | reverse complement strand
TTCAGTAATTGAAGGTGGTGATGAGGTTTAATCTCTTTTAAGATTTAAGTAATATCTTAGTAATTTAAAAAAAAAAAAAAAAAAAAAAAAAATACCATTTAGGTTCTTTGGATATCATAGTGAAGCTGGAGTAAACCTTAAAAATCAAAATACATTACCGATTAAATTATTTATATCACATACTCTTTGAGTTCTTTCGATTAGTGTAGCTGGTCACTTACTAAAACTTAAAAATTATTTTAATTTCCAGTCAATAAATTGATATACCCACTAAAGAGACCAGCTGCTCTATCAAGTGAACATAAATGATACCACACACCACACCGTATGATATGTGCTTTTTACTTTACGAGATATAAAACGCTTCACCGGCGACAATGACTAATAATATTGTACGCGCAATACTAATGCTCGGCACTTCTGCGCTTGTAATTCATAGAATATTCACCCGTTATTGTTGACTGCCTTAATGTTTATAGGACTTTATGATAATTGCCTGACCATGTCGCTCATATCATCAGCATAATATTCAATAGCAATGATGATGTACAAAAAGTAATAAATTTGGTACGCGTAAAGTACAACTATAATTTTGAAAAATCGCTTCGTTAGTCTGACGGATATTAAGCGAATTCCACCGTACATCAATTCTGAATCCAATTTTTTGGCTACAGTGTCAATTGAAAGTATGGCACTATTCAAGTTTTCATATTGCTCTTGAAGCTCTCCTTCATCCTTAGTTGTCTCTTCAGCAGGATCAGGTTCACTACGTGAATTATCGACAACATTTTTTTTCCTATTGACATTTCGCATTTGCACTTTTATATCATGCAATTCACTTATCAAATTACTTTTGACGTTGAGCCATTCTTGAGTGTGATGACTTCCCACGCGGTTTGCAATGGAACCTACGCGAATTCCATAAAGCACGACTCCTTCCATATAAAAGCCAAAAGATGCTATCACTATTTTCACGTATATTGGAATACTTCGGTTGACATCGAGTACGAGTAACAAACTGAATGCCACAAAATAGAAAGCAAAATAGAAAAGTAAATACGCGTTATACCACTGCAATATACGGTAGTACGTTTTTCCCATGGTGTTAAAGCTTAGCCGTAGGCGTTCCCATGCCTCTACGCATTTGTGAGAGCGTACACGCATTTGGTGAATCAGCATTGCTAACCGATTTTCGAAAAAACGTCGCCGCCGAAAGTCACAGTAGGCTAAGCCGCAAGTGGCAACCACCGGTCTGGAGCCGCGAAATGATGTAAACATTGTAACAACAAGAATAACCCATTCAATTGGCAATACCAATTTAAGGTCAAATTTGGCTTGAAACAAAAGCATCACAGTACGCGCAATGATATATATTACTGACCAAAAATCTACATGACGAACTAACCAGCTAATTGCCGGTAAATTTTTCTTGCAAGTTTTGCAGACCATCTCATTAGAATTGCAATTACATTTTGTACAAGACGAAATTATGGCTTCGCCCAAATGCCGTGCCTTTACTTTTGTGAATAGAACCTTCTTTTGACAAAGATTACCACCCAAATCCATTTTTAGATTCGATTTATTGTGCACAATTTGTTTGTCCACGACACCTTGTCGGTCATCAAAACCAAGAGGCACTTGCAAATAATCCTGGTCAAAGTGCAAGATCCTTTTGGAAGTCCATTTATATTCGCGTTCCAAAGATATCCGTCTGATTTCCCCACCACCGACCATCCCTACAAAAATCGATAATGGCGCGCCTTGTTCACGGGTTGTAAAGCTTCTCTCGACAGGCACAGAAGACATTCGTCGAATTTTGGATTTTGAGTAGTTACGTTTCAAGTAGTTCCGTTTGTCCATTAATCCGTGCTTGATGCAGACAACACCCAATATCGAAATTATTTCAAACATAGGGATAAAAAAGTCAACAAAGCCCACAAACCTGATGGGCATCTTGTATAAATACAAAACGACGACATACAGAATCAACATTGGCCCCGTGAAGGACAACGCCAACGATCCGATATAAATGTGTCGTGTTTGACTTTTGTACATGAATGATTTGTTACGGCAGACTTCTTTGCCTAACCATGGGACCAATACAAATAATGCTAATGGCCCAAGGGTATAATGCAGTAGATGTGCAAATACATCCCTCATAGCATTATGCACGACAAATGGACCAGCAAAATCGCGACCCTTTGCATGATGCAGGCCCAAATCTTCGTAACTCAAAGCCCGCATAGTATCCGATAACAATATTTTCTCATGTTCGTCGACAAGCTCGCCGACCACGCTCTCACGCAGCTGCTTAGGGGCATTCTTGTTCAAGGATTTTGTCCTTTTGATTTCTTCTTTCTTCACAGCGTTAAGAGGATTTTTCGTGTTCATAATCTTCGCACAGTCCTGATTCGAAATCGCCCAGTTTGTGGTGCTTGTTGTAATTGAAATGCACCGACGTATACGTTGGGTAAAGTATCTCGGATGTAGAGGGAGGAAAGAATGTGCCTTTCCTTCTTCTTCTTCATCATCATCATCATTCATTCTTTCTTCAACTACCTCCTAATAAAGGTGCTACTGATTCTGTTTTATTCTCTTTTCTATTACCGGTGGTGGTACGTCAGTCAGCAGGTTAAGGTGGTTTGGATTTTTTATTTAGATTATTATTCTCCTCAGTTGTTATAAGTATCATCTATCTCTCTGACATTAACATAGTCGTACTACCATTGTTGGCCCTGCTCTTGTTGTGTGCCTGCTGGTGGTGGATAGGCTCCTCTTGTATCTCGTACGAGACAACACGGAGTCCTCAACAAAAGTCTCTTCTTTGTTGGATAGCCGCGACTCACTCAAAATCTAGGACTTAAATGGCCATCCTTTGAAGATGTCAGCGACGAAAATAAGCGGCCAAATACTGTGCACGCGCAAAAAATCCCGGAAACTGGCTTTCGTTGATTTTCTACTTAAGAAACAAGAGGTGTTCAGAGTCGATGGGCACTCTCGCTCGTTTGAGGAAAGAATCGAGTTGATACTTAAACCTTCTTTCGGTAAAGATGACCATCATTGCAATGATCTCGATTCTAATGGTGTTGAAGATGTAACGTGTTGGTTGAAGGCTGTTTGTGTTGGTGACTGCGTTACTATTGAAGGTCGATTCGAAGGCAATGAAAATGGTAATACAAAAAATAATCATGTCAGAAAGTTTCGCGTTTCTGGAAAACCTCTGGTGACCAAAGCGTGGAAGGAACATAGTCGACAGACTTTTACCCCACCGATACTTCAATACTCCACGACAGAGCCAACTTTATCCACTGCCAAAGAATCTAAAGAGTACAACTATAAAAATTTGTGTAAATATTTTGTAAATACAAAATCCTGCCCGAAGGGCAGTATGTGCCGCTTTGTACACTCGGCATCTATGGAGGACCGCAGGGTATGGATAAAAAGACGCAGAGAAAGTAAGCTTTTGAACGGCCGTATAAAGGACGATACAATTCCTCTGCATGTAAAAAAAAGTAAAGGTGCTCGGGCAGATGTATTTGCCGACTTCATCGTGGCTAAGTTCGGTGGTGCCGACCAAATTAATAGAGATGGAGGCGTTTTTGATATAGCTGGTGGCAGAGGAGATCTGTCTTTTCAGTTAACCGCCAAGCACAGAATAAAATGCACCTTGGTAGACCCCCGCCAGAGAAAGTTAAGCAAGTACCAACGGCGCTACATACGGAAGACAAAGAAAGATTCCAAGCGTAAATTCCAATCAGACCACCTGGAAAACTCAAACGGTTGTGTAAGTAAAAAACGACGCGGGGAAACCACTTCAAACAAATCTGCAAACACCAAATTTGCTGACGACCAGCTAATGGATGATTTTCTTGGACAACATATTCAAGGAACATTTGACTCATCTTTTAGGTTACCAAATGATGGAAGCAAGCCGATTATCGTGGGTATGCACCCGGATCAAGCAACCGAGCATATTGTAGACGTTGCTTTGACAAACAAGTTAAGTTTTGCTATTGTCCCTTGCTGTGTGTTTCCAGTTGGTGCTAGCAAACAGGATAAAACTATGTCATTCGATGCTTGGTGCAAATATCTATGCGACAAAGCAGATGATATTAAGAGCGATTTTTTGAACTTTACAGGTGCGAACCGGGTGATATATAGAACGATATAAATACAGGAAATGGGATGGGTTGGTTTTTGGTGTCAAAGTACTAGATACATGGCCAGACGCCATGATTCAGCCTTGCATCGCAACGTAGTATATACGTATTAGAGATAGACCCACACAAAATTACATAAGAATGCTCGTTGCATGCTTTATCATGAAGCGTGAACACGACGAAATAAATATGCAGAGACAGGCCAGAAAGGCACAAGTTCTTCACCAGCTCGTACATCATATTGTTGTTGTGTTCATATTATTCCTTCTCTGATCTTTTTCAATACTTCTGGATCATCGTTGTAGCTGTGGTGAAAACCATTCTGTCTCTCATAATTAATCATGCTTTTGTCGCGAAATGCAACAACATAAGTCTTCCTTGGCACTTCACTTGCATTACCACTACTACCATGAACAATCCACTCGTCGTGGACAGTGACATCGCCACGTCGCACAGGGCAGGGCTGCAACTTTTCATTATCGCCCGCACGTAATTCCAGTTCAATCGCACGTTCCCCTTCGCCTTCCTCAACGATTGCAAAGTGGTCGCCATACAGCTTTTTCTTTGCTTGCGAACCAGGAAGTACAACCAGACACCCGTTTTCAACATTTGCATCGTTTACAGCCAGCGACACTGTGCAAGTGTCTGTACGTATGTTTGTTTTTTTTGGCCAATATGCCATATCTTGGTGCATCGGGAAAACTGCATTTGGGCGGTTCGGGAGTTTTGTTAGCAACTGCTCATAATCTTTCTCCATATCTTTTCCATGGAGTTGTTGCGATATGAATCTGGCCTTTTGTTCGAAAATGTTATTTGCCCACGTAGGGTCGTGGGTACAAGGAATATTTATATTTATCATGTTGAAATCTTCGGGCAGAGCATCTTGGCCTTGCGACATATCTCCTATATCATTTCCAAAGTCTCTTCCATCTCTTTTCCCTTCATTAAATTCGTCGTAAACCCTTTCGATCTGTTCCATCTCCTCTTCCGTCATGACATTTTTCAAAGTGACATAACCGTCACGATGGAACGCCTCGTAGTCCTGCTTAGAGACAACGTAGTCATTATTAGCGTTCAAGCTGAAATGCCTCTTGCCCGTCCACCAGCCAAAGCTGCCGCGCACGCAAGGGCCACTTCTTTTCCAAAACCTATTGGCTATCATGTATGGAGCTGCAACTTGAGGCGAAGGGTTTGGGCACTTTAGCGAAGCTCGCCCATCGACAATGAAGCATGGTTGAGATGAATGATGCCCTTCTTCTTCCCACTTGATCCATCATCTACTATCATCATTCTTCTAATATAATTATAATAACCTTATTATTTTTTTAATCCATTTTTTTTTTCATTATTAGCTTAGTATTAGAGAGTGTAGCAGTATTACTATATGGTAATAATAATATACGAGGAGGAGAAATAATAAAATAATACACTATAATATAAATATAAATAATAATACCTTAAATTGCTCTTCGATATAATACTTGTGTTTATATATTGTATACTTCATATAGGACAGTACTTACACTTCTATTACCATCGAAATACCGTATTAATATTTCATACGAGTCATAATAGGGCTAATATGGAATAAAAAAATGACAAGAACCTGCTAGCACAGTAGTACTACTACAGCGCAGCTGACGACGGTATTATATAGGGTAATAAATTTATGGTAGTAGTGGCCAATAATAATAAAAATTAATACTCTGTATAATTGAATATAAGATAAAGAAATGATGAATCATCAGTGCACAAATGAAGTTCAAGTGCAGCACGCAGCACGACCAACGTAGCAGACCAACACAAATATCATGGCAACCTTTACGAGAGGTTTCAAACAGGGTGATCGTGTCCGCGTGGCAGACCACTATTCCAGCGCCACAAGTTTACGACGTAACGAAGTTGGAGTGATTATTCAAAAAATAAGGGACTGTCTGCTATGGCGCACGAAGCGATTGGACAAGTCGCTCTTTATGGTGAAAGGTCCAACGGGGAAAACGACAGTATTTCGCCCAGAAGATATAGAGCTCATTGTCGAGGGTCCAGTGCTTAACAAAACGGATGTGGTGATATCGCTGCCAACTTTGGTCCGCAGGGAAGAAACGAAAACTGAACATTTTCGGGACGAGACAAAGATTGCCGAAAATCTCAACAACCTCCACGAAGTGTTGAAGCCTTTAGAAAATATATACAGAGAAAAAACTTGGCAACTTGAAAATGACCACCAAATAAAGGCAGCGCCCTGTCAAATTCAAAATAAAGTTGATGCGGGAATCAAAATTGCATATTGGCGCGATCCTGTTAAAGTAGAGAAAGAAAGGAAAAAATACAAGCGGCTGGGAAAGGACCCGCCGAAGACTGCCGTGCTCTGTCGACTGGAGGACGAATGTAACTTTGAAGTTGTCCACTTTAACACGAGTGATATCGTGAACGGCAGGTTAATCCGTGATGACTTTGATATAATTTTAGTTCCGGGGGGGTTTGCAGACAATTACATGGAAGCGCTAGGGGGCGATGATGGTAAAGGTGCGGTAGAAATAAAAGAGTTTGTGCGACAAGGTGGTTCATACGTAGGTATTTGCGCTGGAGCCTACGTTGGATGCAATTTTGGATTAGAGCTTGTTGATGTAGACGTTGTGGACCTGGAAAACTGGAATCGTGGAATGTCACAAAGGTGCTGGCTTCAATATAGCGAAGAGGGACAAAGCGTCATGATGGGAACAACTAGCAAAGTAAATGAATTCCTTGTCCGGTACGCAAATGGCCCTTTACTTTCTATCAATCAAGACAGCAATGCAATTGCCCTTGCAATCTTTAAGTCTGATTTTGCAAAAAAGAAGTCTATGAAAAGGGGAATAATGAAAGACTCTCCTGCGATAGTAATATCTGATGGTACAGAGGATAGAAAAGGAAGGGTAGTTCTGATTTCACCGCATCCAGAAGATGGAGAGCCATGGACCAAAGCCCATTTTCGTAATCTTTTTCGATGGGCAGCTGGGCATGAGCCTGCAGAAACTTTAGATGAAAAAAAATGCACGTCAGAGAATCAAAAATCTGTGCGAGGCTCTTGGTGGAGATCGCTGGAACGCCTAAACCCGAAAAAGTACAATCCGTTACTTACCGATTATGGGGTAGCGGAGAGCTTAAAAACACTCAACAAAGAAGGAAGAGATACTAAACCAAACACAAAACACCGTCGTCTCGTTCCTGCAAAAAATGCTGTGAAGCATCCACCCAAGAACCGAAAACGAAACAAATTGTCAATTAACAATTTGCTGCCGTTTGCGCAAGATGGGTATAGTATGCTTCGCACAAAATCAATTGCGTTGCCTTATGTTGAGTGCATAAACGGGCCTATCTTGCTTACAGCTCCTCATGGTCTCAAGCTAGCAGGTCCGCGCCGTTCTCACAAGCGCGAAAAATATACATCAGAAATTGTTATGTTGCTTGCAAAAAAACTCGAAAAGTATTTAGGCCGGCCAGCGAGTTTTATGGTATGGAATTACAAGACAGCGAGAAAGTCTGATCGACGAAATCTTGACCCAAATTATCTGCTGAAATCTGAGTGGAGAGACAGTCCATTTCACACGACACTATTGAAATTTCGCGCCAAATTTAAAGATCGAAATATACCATGCTTTCACGTTGACTTTCATGGAAAATGTGATCGCAAAAAGGCGTCTGATATAAAAATTGATATTGGTATGGAATCTTTCTTTCAACATCATGAGAATGTTGGATGGGACGATGGCGATGTTGAGGAGTTGCGATGTAGCTTCCAAGAGAGTTTTGACGATGCCTTCAAAAATGTCAGTATCAGAGGTAAAAATGTGGTTTCTGATCCTGACCCACGATTACATGGATGGTGGGGGAGTGATGATGATGACGAAACTACAATGACGCATCAGGCTGTCCTTGAAGGGATACCCAGTCTTCAACTGGAAAATCCTAGAGCATTTCGATCTTTATTGATGAGCTCAAATAGTAAAAACAAATTGGATTCCAATGATTTGTTGGACAGGTATGCACGAGTAATTGCAGATGCCTACAATTGTACTGCTAGAATAGAGAATTCCCATGGTATCAACAGTGTTCCCAAAATGGAATTACCGCAGTATGTTCCTTCCTCCCCGCGTGATGAAATGCATTCAGGGGATAAAATCGGATTGTTAGAGAAAGAAGTTTCGGAATCTCTTCCTTTTTTTGTATACGGATCTCTGCGTCCAGACGATGTGACCCATATGCCATGGAAAAATGAATGGCTGCAAGGCGCCCCGCGTCTATACAAGGGACATATTCATGGAAAGATGTTCGATGATACCTACGCAAGCGTAACTCTTTGCTCAGATGGACCTACCGTGAAAGGATTTCTTGTAGAATTTCCCGCTACTGTTTATTTGGAAAAACTTGAAGCCGCCGACGAGATTGAAGACCATCCGGATTTTTACAATAGAAAAAAAGCTGTGGTTACGTTAGAAAACGGTAGGCAAGTAAAGGCATGGGTGTACACTCGCGCCAAATGCAACAAGGGTAAACCTGTTTTATCCGGCGATTGGGTCCATTATAAAACTTCACGTGATCCCGTCCTATTGGGTGTAAAAAAATTTGCAGAGAACGGTTTTCCTATTTATCAAGGGCAAATTATGTCGAATGGAAAAGCGGCTTTCGAAAATAACATAAGTGGTATGATCGATCAAATGGTGAAGGATGCCCAAATGCTAGATGGTCAAGATATAGACAGGCAGGTGTGATGATCATATTATTATTATAACATAATATAATAATAATACTAGTATAAGTAGTAGTATAGTGCAGTAATAATAGGAACAAATAAGTAACAACATCATCATCTACATCATAATAAACATAAAAACAATAAAAATATTTCATTTAGATTTAATTTAGTGAAGGAAATGATTAGCTGCAATCATCGAATAAATGCAGCAGATAATAACACTGCTAGTGCTAGGTTCAAGAGTGAAGAATCAAGACAACTCGGTTGTGCAAAACGTGGGGGAGGAGTATTTTTTACGCAAAATTAGACGTAGATGATAAAATGACAGTATATAGGTAAATCGAGAATAGGTGATGCTTACGAATTTTGTGTCGTTCCAGTTTTTGAACTGTAATTTGGACAGTGAACTGCTGCTACCTGCTACTGCTGCTGCTATCCTATGATGAGTTAAATGAAGACGGGTTTGTTACTCCTGGACTCGGAGATATTGGTGACCGACAATTTCGAACCAATGTCGGAAAGGCGACCTGGGATGACGAAGAAGACATGGCTTCGCCAAGTAATAAGAAGCAGCGCACATCTTAGTTCCATTTATATATACTTCGTATGAATATGTACACATAATATCTCGCACAACTATCATAATATGATGTATAATAATACTGTAAGCTGAACCAATACACATCTACGAAAATGAAGAGATGGTGATAGTCTAAGAACGACACCAACGGGCCTTAGTGCTACACATAGATCTGTGGTATTGTGCTCACTACTACCCAATATCATTATTATTAATCTTCACTTCCCTTTCTTTGCGAATTTAGTATTGAACACTTGGGCAAGAGGCAGCGCCAATACAAACTAAAAGGACAAACGAACACACCTTATAACAAGCCTTGTTGAAAAACAAAGTGATGCTCCACTCAAGCTCTGTACTGCTTATCGTGGGGCATGGTATTGTGATGCTAAGTGCCAAAGAATGCATTGGAAAGAGCATAAAGCATCACATGAAAAAAACAAGGTGCAATAAAAATCGGAAGAAGAAGGAAAAAAAAGAATAGGGCATCCGCATGACATGGCCTGAGAAGAAAAAATTGGTCAAAATAGGCTAAGGCTCGTTTTTTGCACCTCTCATAATTTTGAAAACCTCTCCTTTCTTTTATTATTTTTTATTACTCTCTTGCTGGTGATACCTGAAATTCAGTTTTACTGCATTGGTATTCCAGCCTTTTGGACAATTGCCGACATAGCTGCAGCCATATTGTGCTGAACTTGTGGGTCAGCCATATTTTTCATCAAATGAGCCTGAAAAATAATGTAACCATCCTCGCCGTCCATACCATATCTGTCTGTAACTTTCATTTGAAGCGGAATCAATATTGACATCAATGCTTCTTGCTTCTTTTCCATAGGCAAAGGAACAACATTCGATTCAATTTCGCTCATGAATTCTGCGGATTGCATTTCAGAACTGATCTCGACCGTGATCGCACGGATTTGGTCAACTGACATCACGTGATCATCCAAGTTAATACCAAAAGCAGATATGAGGAGATGCTTCCACGATTCATCGGAGAGGTCTTTGAACTCTTTAAGATCTTTTATGTCAGAGTCATTGGTAGAAGTTTGTAGACCTTGCAAGACTTGGCCTACCTGAACAGTATAGTTCTGTAGGCCGCTTTGATCGCCACTGAAACCGAATGGAACTATGACGTGCAAGCTTACACCAAAAAATACGTCAAGCATACTTTGCCATCTTTGGGACAAAGGTCTTTCCGGGCTGTTGAGCCGAATTTCCTCCAGACGCAACGCAGCATTTGATTCTTCCAAATACATATTGATGGTTTCGGCAATATTCAGAGCTTTATTTATATTTATCGTTGAGGGTGGCCCATGCCACATACCTAGTTGCGAAGTGGTTTTAAAGCCCCTCGATGGAATAGTGAACTTCGTTTCCCTCCCGACAGCGAAGCGAAAAGCACGGTTCCTTGCTCCGTTGGCCATCGGCACCTTGCTTAATTTGTTGGTTTTTTGTGCTATGCATTTTGCAAATGATCGCACCAGCATGGTGAAATATACTGTCTGGTAGCTTCTTATTCCACTCTGGTAGTGTGATGCTGTAACTGCATGCGTGGTTATATGCTGGCGCATTGGAATCGAGAGCTGGTCGCAACCCTTCAGTAAGCCTTCTTCTCTTCTTTTTTCTCTATCTCTATCTATTTTATTATTTTTTGTGTTGGTGTGGTGTATTATTATCATTAATAATATTATTATCATTAATAATAATAATATTATTATTATTTTAATTTGTTGTTGTTGTTGTTGGTGTGTGTGAGAAAAGAAGCGAAGAATGTGTGGCATTGGAGGAAGGTTGACAGCAACTACATAGGGAAGTTCAATATATTTGTCTACGTTGGACTACAAATGCAGAAAAAAAAAAAGAAGACATAATAATAACATAAATTTATTATGTTAGCCTATTTACTATTATGATTGATGATGAAAAAATGTAATTAATTTCAAACAAGTAGCAGTAGTTATAGTATCTATGATGCACTATTACTATTATTACGAATTTTATAATAATATAATACTATTATTACTGCAATAATAATAAATAAGAATATGATGAGACACAATCATCAATCATCTCAATCATCATCTCATCACCATCGAAGATAGAAGCGCACTGGATTTCGTGATTGTACCGCAGAAGTTACTGCAGTGTCTTCATTTAGCACATTTTGCTATTTTGAACTTCACGCATGAGTGCCATCGATTTTTTACTGAATTATCGGTTCTCCCAGGAAGAAGACGGGAAATCTCCGCCCATCGATTTCCTAATTTTTCCTGCATGATTGAGACAATTTGATCCTCTTCTTT
>LT658916.1:0-11784 GCA_900128575.1 Stramenopiles sp. TOSAG41-1 | reverse complement strand
CTACAAAAAAGTGCTTAGGACGTCTTGTCAATATGGTCAACTAGACACGAGTTGTAATTTTCCTTATCGTCCTCTGTTACTGCTGGATGTTCAAATGCTCAAAATCGTCATTGATAAATAGGACAGTGGAGGGAGACATCGAAGACATTCATCACCACATCAATCATCAGAAGAGAGTAGTATGAGGGAGGAGAGAAGAAAAAAAAAAGAGAAGGTAGTAGTGGCTAGTATAAGTAGGGGGAGTTAGAGAAGAAGAAGAAAAAAGATAATAATACAACAGACTAGATAGATTTTTTCTCATTAATATTACATAATAAGAAGTAGCAAGCTAGACCTAGCTGCTAGTGCTAATAATAGTGCTATTTTTATTTTTTATAATTTAGCACTACTATTAATCAATCAATCATCACATAACTACACTGCACCGACTATAAAAATAATGAAGAGTCAAATGAAGTCCCCTACTACTAGCTAGCATACTACATTTTACATTTTACTACATACTTCAGTTTACTACATCACACTATCAATATATCATCAACCAACAATAGCGAGCAAACACAACAATAAAAAAAACAAAAGCAGCAAAAAAACCCATCATCAAAATATTATTATATTATCTCCTCATCACAACACATGAGATAATAGAAGAAGAGTATTATTATCATCTACGAACTGTAACTACTCCCTCCCACGGTCGCTTTTCTACTGCATGCAACCATCAATCAATGTGGAGCGATTGCTTTTTTGAGTAGTCAAGAACGGGTATCAGCAAACACGCAAGAACCTTCACACCTAAGGAGGGCGGGGAGAATCTGTTGCTTACGAGCGCCATGGACACTGATACTGTCGAGAGTAGTGCGAGAATGGTGAGGTGCCCACTTTGCGAAAAGCCGTTCAAAGCAAACTCTGAGGAAGAATGTGTTGAACACTTGGCGCACTGCAAAGGCTTTGAGAAACGGCATGGCAAACAAAACAACGGCCCTAGCCATGGCAATGATGGTCTTGAAGAAAATGGTAGGCAGGCCACAATTGATACTAATAGATGTAATACGTGTAATAAAAGGGGCAAGATGAAAAAGTGTACGCAATGCAAAAGCACGTACTACTGCTCGAAAGAGTGCCAAATTCAAGACTGGAAAAAGCACAAGAAAAGATGCAAAAAAGCTTGAGTGCGCGGATTCATTTAATGCGAAAAAGAATGTCACGACGAGGGTTCAACATGTAAACATACAACTCTGTAAAATAAAAAATCTCTCCTCTCTTCTAAATTTAAAGTTTAGCGTTGCTTTAAGAACTTTTGTCGTTTTTTTTTGTTCCTCTTGGCATTCCGTGGAACGCCCTTACTAGCGCTTAGCTTCCGCTTTCTCATCTTCTCTTCGTTCTCATCTACCACCTGGAATATATATGTTCTGGCTCCAATTTTGCTAATATCTTTATTTGCCAACTGTTCGATTTTGCCGTCACTGTCGCTGCAATTATTTTTGCTATTGTTGCTTTCGCCCTCGTCATTTTGCACCAAGCCACCGACCGTGCGGCGATGCTCATAACCTTTATATAATTCTGGGTAAAAATCTTGCTGTGTGCGCAATTTCAGGCCATGCACAGATAGACGAGCGACCCGGGGCACAGCCCATGAATCATACGGCTCTCCTTTTTTCAGTGTTACGTGAATTTGTCCGTTTCTATTAGAGTAATTTGGTCGGTCGTACTCGACGTCTTGGGCGTTTCGAGCAAGCAGTGGCACACAGCTTTTAAAGAACGCTGTCAAAAATTTTTGATGATGGCGATTGTTTTGCAATGTGTCCTTTATGCCACAACCAGTGTGTGGAAAATTGAAGACAATATGGTTAAATAACAATCTTTCCAACGGAGGTATGGCATGACTATTGATGTCCCATGCTACATCCTCAGCGCTAAAGCCATTACCTGCTGCAGCATTCAGTTGAGCCTCCTCGATTACGCTGGTTAGGTGTTTCATGCCACTTAAATTTGTTGCGTCCACGCCATGAACAACATGAACCCCATTTTGCTTCAACTCACTGATAATATCCCGTGCCTCTGGATATTTTGCGTAGACTTGCTCTTCTGAATCGTACGAAGTGGCGTATATATTTCCATAATCGTGAATCGTACGTTTTTCGCTGCTGGCATCGACTGTTGCTTCCGTCTTCTTCTGTGCGGCTGTAGTCGAGGCAGAAGAACTTTTCGATCCATGCTTGGATTTAAGCTTCTTGAAATATCGTACCAGTCCAAGAGCAAAGGAAAAATTTCCCTCGCCAACAAGCAAAATTTGATCGTTGTATTTGTACGGAACTTTTGCTATGCTACGTTTGTATTTTTTAATGCGCTGCTCGTGTGCATATTCCTTGTTCTTCAGCTTCTTTTGCTCCTGTTGATATTTTAGGTGTTTCTTTTTTAACTCTTTGCTCCTGCTGGTCAAGTTTGCTTTCCGCTTTTTCTTATTTTTTGGCATGCTAAAATTGTCGTCCTCTATTGACAAGGTCCCACTGGCAATGGTCAGGGCCACATCCCTTTATGGTGGAGGAGTTGCCGTGGCGAATAGCAGGCGAGTGTCGCCGTCGTCGGCGAAGTTAAAGTTGTTGTCGTAAACCATATTCGCACCACCACTACCACCACATCATCATTGCCATTCTTCTCCATTCTTATCCTCGTATACCACATCGCAACATCTCCATCTCTATCATCGCATAATTATTCATACTACTCTGTGGTACTCACCTATACCCTAACCCTAACTACATACAACTACGACAACATTACTAGCAGCTACTTATACTACATCCTCATCTCATTATTAATAATACTACTACGTACTACTACGTCTTCTTCTTCAACAACAAAATGAGACCACCACGCTGCTAGCTGATCTCGGCGATCGAGGTAGATAGATGCCCGCCCATACAGGCAACCACGTGCGGAAGGCTAAGCGAATTGAAGATGAATCTAGCAGCTGGCGACGCGCAGCAGCAGGGTCCAAGTTACCCGTTCGCAAAATCGATTGCAAAGACACCCCTGTCGGACTTGCAGCAGGAAAGTATTGATGACACTTCGTCGGATGATGACTCGGACGAGGAAATGTTGCCCATCTTTGCCAACAAACTGTCCAAAAAGATGCAGAATTCTGATTTCGTCCGATCGCTTCAAGCTATCACGGATGAAGCTACTCCATTTGACATCTTAGACTCGTGCAAAGAGCAAGGCAATGCTCACTACAAAAAGGCGATCGAATGCTTGAAAGACAAAGACGTTTTGACTGACCCGNAAAAGAAGGAGAAGCTGGAATACCATCAGAAAACAGCACTGCGGTTTTATACGGATGGCGTGTTAGTAGACCTCGAAAAGGCGACGAAGAGTGAGCATACGGAAGAAGAAAGAAAGACGATTCATAAGGTAAAATCACAGGTCCTTTCAAACCGCTCGTTGGTGCATTATCAGCGAGAAAATTTCCGGAAAAGTTTGCGAGACTGTAAAGCTGCCTTGCGTTTCGACATGACAAACTTGAAGGCTTACTATCGGGCCACAAAGGCCCTGCTTGCGCTAGAGCGATACCACGAAGCTATAAAGTACATTGAAAATGGGTGCGATGAAAAACGAGTGCTGAAACGCATGCTGAAAGATTTCGAAAACAATATTTTCATTGCGCCGAAACCCAAACCGGTACAGCCGACGACGGATGGGGGAAAACCAACAGAAGCGCCGGCGCCGAAATTGGACAAAAAGACTATTAGACGAGACTTCAAGCGATCCGTAAAAGCGATGCGAAAATTGAAAGCTGAAATATTTGTAAAGATAAAATTGAAGTATGAAAAGAACGCAAAAAAAGCGATGGAACTAAGTATGAAAAAGAACAAGCTGTACGAAATCCAAACGGTGGCTTTGCACCGAGGCATGCGAATGGGTCCTCCAATTTTTGAATACGGCGCCCAGCAACACGACGCGAAGCCAGTACTGGACCAATCCACTGGTCTCCTTTCGTGGCCCCTGCTGATCCTGTACGAGGAATACGGGCAAACGGACTTCATTCAACTGACTAACGAAATGCACACATTTCATGAACAACTTTCCATAGTGCTTCCGGATAATGGGCCTTATGCCCCGTGGGATCGCATGCGAAAGTACACAATATCGAACGTTGAAGTGTACTTCCAAGTGGACCAAGTACCAACATTCGATTGTACCCTAAAAAACAATAAGAAATGGCCGTTGAAGCCAAAACCCATCACGCGCAAGGAGGCCTTGAAAGGTAAGCTAGAGACTGCAAACGTCTTTGCTCGCGTTAGCGATCTGGAGAATACGTACATCGGTGAAGTACTAAGTAGCCCGCAATACGTCATACCTCAGATCCCTGTGATCTACATTGTCCCTCGAGAGACCGCGTTTTATCAAATGTTTAGGAGCGTGAACAAGATCGTAGACTTTGTACGGCGATGAGTTTTTGGAGCAGACTTTTTGGAACATAGACGCCGACTACGCTTCAAGCCCCGCATGTTGCTGGGATAGCTATTTTTTCTTAATGTTTTCTTTGGTCTTGGAGCAGCTTTTGTGTACATATATAAGTACTATCTTGTATAATGTATAAATGTACACGCAACTGCCTATCTGACACTTATATTTTGTTGTGAGATTTTTGCCCCTATACGCTGGTGCCGGTATCCAACGCTCTTTCCGTACACACAGGCTAAACCATATCTTCGTCTTTGCGCCTCAGTATAAATATGCAACGCATGGACCACATATGGGTTTGCAAATATGTGTGAATTCTTTTCTCGAAAATATTCTCTCTTTAAAAAAAAATAGGATGTGTAGAAGCTTTAAGAATCCAAAAAACTGAAAACAAAAGTATCTCTTATTATATTTTTTTACTGACTACTAACGCTCACCACTTATTGTGTGGCACGTTCAACTTCTGTATTAAGGAATTTAAAACTGTCAACTTCAACTACGGATACGTGGGTGTACAATTTTTCATCTGCTTCCTCATCTTCGTTTTTCCTTCTTGACAAACGTACGCGTACTCTGTATGGTACGTTCCTGATTCCTTTACTCCATACATATTTGTTCAAACTGGTATCGATACGTACGTCCTTGGTGCGCATTTGCTTCTCTGCGAACTTTTTGATTTCGCGAATAGCACGTGGGGCTTTCTTCTTAAATCCTACACCATGTAGACGCTTGTGCAAGTTGATGGTGTATACCCTGGTAACAACATCAGCGGTGCTTCTTTCTTTTGTCTTTGGCATGTTTTATATTGATAGTTATTGGCTGTTTGAAATCTTGTTGGTTTGATCGTGTTAGTTGTCGGTGTTCAATGAAATTCTGATTATTTTGAGTGCATGGAAAGGAATGCATCATTGGCTTGGACCTAAGGTAGGCAAACCGTGCTGCCATGTGTGCCCATGCTTGCCCTTCGCGACTACCGGTTGCCAGAGCATTCGCTAGCCGCCTCCGAGGGGTGCCAACTGGCCATCCTCAGGAGGAACATGTGTTCCGAGAGGCGACGCGCAGCGGACACCGCAGCGAAGAATCGCGCCGGGCAAACAAGAAACAGAAAGAGTGGAAAATGTAAAGAACGACTTACCTTTAACCTGACCGTCTGGATGAAAAACTAGATGAATGCGTAGAGATAGGTGTTGTGTAAGGCGCGTGGAGAGTGTGCGCAGGATCGAAGGAGATGCCTTTCGGAAAGACTCCATTATGGACAGTGCAAATCAATCGTGAATGAGGTGCCAATCGTATGCACATGCTGTGTCGTGTTGGGAAAACACGTCTTTCTTATACAGCAGAAAGAAAGTAAGCGCCACCATTGCGTCTTATAGGCGGTAGCAGGGACGTACCATTGTTACAATGCTATGTTGGTCCTAGGAGCAAGGGAAATTGGTGGCCACCGAGAGTCCCGGTGCTAAGTGCATGCTAATCCACCATGTTGGGGTTAGGATCAGGGTTTCCGAGCAGCTCGCTGTGCAGTGGTTGTGGTAGTGTGGTAGTAGTGTATCGTTCCTATGATAGTGGTTTGGTCCTGCTCGATGTACTGTTGAGCCGTAGTGGTAGTAGTGTATCGTTCCTATGATAGTGGTCTGGTCCTGCTCGATGTACTATTGAGACTTCACACGGCAGAATGCAGCAGGAAAAAGCGTCAATGTTATTGTTTGATATATCCTATCAATAGACTATGTATTTAGTATGAATAATAGTATTGTGCTATGAATAATTAGAACTGATAAGAATGGAGTTTGTGTGTGTGTTATTTTATGTTTTTGCTATTCTCGTTCATTAGGTGAGTAGTAGTGGTAGTATATAGTGTTTCGTTCCTATAATATGGTTAGGGTTAGGGTTAGTGTTTGGTCCTGTTCAATGCTAGCTTTAGCTAATGGGATGATTGATGTCTCAGCAGGGAAGATGTTGGCTTATCAGTAGTGTAGACTGATAGGCATGCATACCTCCTATTAAACCAATTTCGCCTGGATTTCACAGATTTTATATGTTTGTTGAGATTTCACAACAAAATCTCTTTTAATAGGAATTCTAGAATACTGAAGGATCAAGTATAACTATAGTAGTAGTGTAATTGGTGTGGTAAAGGAGAAATGAATGAAATAACACTCCTAACGAACTATACTAAGAATGTGAATTGTTTCTTTGTTGGTATTTTAAACAAAAGTAAAAAGAAGAGAATGAGAGAAGAAGACATACCTAATAGTATAGTGTTGTAATTGTAGACGACCAACAAAAAAAAGACAAATAGTATTATTATTACTCTTTATCTTCCTTCTTCTACTAAAGAAAAAAATATAAAAATAAAAATATATTGTACTTAGTAGTAATAAATACTGTATGAACTAATAATAATATACCACTTCTTCTCTTCATAATAATAGTTCATCATCGCTTCGTGCCTCCCACTCGCCTGCACCAAACCTGCCATGCACGGCGCACTCGCTCGTCTCAACAGTAGAGACACGGAAAAGGAAACACCGTTATAGAAGCATGAATTTATTAGACAATGGAGGGGGGGATAGCATCTCCACGGGATGGGACGGCCGTAATAGCGTTGGCGACGCGGGGACAAGTGCAACCTGGGACAGCACTGGAGACACCCAGAACAGCAGTGTACAAAGTTTAGTCAATAACATATTAATAGAGGGCGACGATGTCCCGCCGAGTGTTGCGGCGATACAGAACGACAATCAAATGGATAGAACTGCCCCAGTCTCTGAAGAGGTCAAGGAGAAAGGATTACCTGGACCCATATTCATGTCTGGCGGGATGCGGACCGGTAGTCAATACGGTGGTATTGCCAAGGACCACCGCCACGGGGACCAGGGCTACAACCATACAAATAGAAACGCAAACCGGAGGTTTAATGGGAATTCAAAATTCCCTGGTGGGCGGCAAAATAGGCATGCCCGGGGAACTGGCACGGGTCAAGGCGGTGTTAATGGGCCATCAAAGACCAGAAAAGGAAACGTGACCAGAGTCTTTCCAGGGTTTTGCATAGTAAACTCAGACATCTACGTGTCCAAAGCCGTCGTCGAGAGGAGCGATGAGTGGCCACCAGCGTTAGGAAGCGGCGTTTATGTCAACGTAGTGCCACACTTTCAGGGTAGAAATAAGTGGAAGGCATTGACCTACCGTAGGGATAGCAATTTGGACATCGTGATCCAGCCCCCAACAATCATCAATCAGCAACATTTCTTTCCTCCACGGGGCTTAGCTCCATACCCAAACCAATTTACGCAAGCGCAACAACACCAACAGGCTCAGCAAGCATTCATGCCCGTCGGTATAATGCAGCAGCAGCAGCCTGGGTTAGCGATTGATGGCGGAAATGTTGTTACCCAAGCTAGCAACGGAAACAATTCCGCGTGGAAGGCTCCTGTCGGTGCCAATGCCACCGCCAACGTTCCTAACGGGGGTATGGACGTTGATAGTGGCTATGGGGGGCTACAAATGCAGCAAAATCGGCAGCCCTATACGCAGAACATTTACGCACCTCGCCAACCGCCACAGCCTTTTGAAGGGCAGATAACTAAGGTCTTTGAGTCATTTTGCATCATGAACGGCGACATTTACATTTCAAAAGCTGTTGCAGAGCGCCAAACGGGCATCTGGCCTCCACAGTTGGGTGAAGTAGCTCGAGTCCACGTCGTGCCACACCAACGAGGAAGAAATAATTGGAAGGCTGTGTCTTATGTGTCGCACAGTGCAATGATGATGATGAGCACGTTGATCTAGAAATGTCGAACATGCTTGCGCTAACACGCGTGCTGAAGGTTGGTGAAATATGAAGAGCTAAGACGACCTCGTTAGATGATGACAATGATGTGGCGCCAAGAGTGTGTCTGTGTGTTTTACTAACAGTGCCGAAGTACACCCGTTTTATATTGGAGGGTTTTGGAGAGACCTGTTCACTGGCGTAACTTCGCAAAACGAATGCGTTCCAAATTTTCGCGGTTTGAAAAAAGATATTTTTTCCTGATAATAAAATTAACATATATATATATATATATAATATAGTTGTGTAGTATTGAGATTGTTTAAATACGTGGTAGAGAGTACTACTCGCTCGTATGAGAGAGAGTCTATAAAGGAAAATTTAATGGTGTAATTAAAAATTTTTTTAATGGATTACTAAGACTCACAGATGATCCATCAAATGAACACCTATAATATTGTTTCAATTCTTATAAAAGTTAGTGGGGGAGGGCTCGCATGTTTTATGCGTTTCGATTTTCTGCGTTTTACTCTTCTGCATGTATATCTTGATCTTGTATTTTTTCGCATCTATAATAATATATATATTTTGGTTTTTATTTTGCATTCCATAACTTATCCCCTTTTTTCCCTCGGATTCTTTTTTTTTCTTTAATGAACGTAAAACTGATTAAATTCTTGAATGAAGTCATACCAAAGCCTAGCCTTTCTTCCTCAATTTCAACCATCTACTTACAATTTTCAATCTTTTCTTGACAATCTTTTTCTTTTTATGCTTGCGTTTCTTGCCAGAGTTGCTACTAGCGCTGTCCTCTAAGGCCCTATTTCCATCGTTTGAAGAGGGCAGTGGGTCCATGCCTACGCCTACGCCATGATAGCGCATGGACCCTCCCCACATTTGTCGCATGCGGCTCGAATGATGGATCCCCAGGTTACCCAAAATACTCCAGTACGGTTGGTGAAACTGGAATGTTTCAAAAATAGCATTCATTACATGTGGCGATGGCGGTTTCTCGACTAATGGGGGCATCGGCGTATCACCCAAGAGCACCCGAACACAAGCTTCCATGCTATGAGCAATGCTTCGCAAGTTGTACCCACCCTCTAAGCACAGCACCATCCTCCCACGCGCCAAACTTTTCAGCATTCCGGTCATATGCGCAAACCCAGCTGGAGAGACGCTACAACCACCAAGTGGATCTCCATCAGCAGAGTCAAAGCCCGCAGAGACCAGGATCAGATCAGGCGCAAAGGACGTTGCTATTGGCATAATTACGTGGTAAAAGGCAGCCATGTATTCGATGTCGCCAACGCCTCCGTGTGGCCACGCTATGTTGATGTTGTAACCGGCACCACGGCCTGTTCCAACCACCTTCGGGTCACCCGAACCAGGATAAAATGACCCCTTTTCGTAACGATGCAAAGATATATACATGACGTTTGGATCGTCTAGAAATTGATTTTCGGTAGCATTACCATGGTGTATATCCCAATCCACAATCAGTATTTTATGAATACCATAAATCTCCTGCGCAATCTTGGCAGCGATGGCGACGTTGTTATAGAAACAAAAACCCATTGCACAGGACTCTTCGGCATGATGGCCTGGTGGTCGCACATTTGCCACCCCATTTGACAGCTCCCCTCGAGCGACTTTCTCTGTAATGCTGATCACACTGCCCGCAGACAATGCCGCGGACAGCGCGGAGCTACGGTTCACGTACACATCGCTACTTTCTGGCTTATCCCCCGTGGTATTGTGCTCACTGCTCCAGTATTGCACCCGCTTTACGTGCTCATAAGGGTGTATTTTGCACAGTTCATGTTCTTCTGCTTGCCGTGATGGGCATCGCTCACATCTATTGATCAATCCTTGCGCTTTCAACCGCGCATGAATTGCCTTGGTACGGCCTGGTCTCTCAGGGTGCACTTGCTTCCAACTCGTTTCTGGATCTTCGTGGCGCTCGCACTGCTCCTCGTACACGTACCCCGTTCTCTTCTGCGTAGGATCGTTTGGCAAAAGGTCCCCACGCTTAAGCTCGGATTGCTCGGACATTATGGATTCGATTGCCCTGTCGGCGTTTTCCGCAAATTGACGCGCGCGGCCACAGTCAGTGCACAAGTGATGGTACATCGGGCGCCCCGTACAGTTCTGGCACAGCCATGCGTCCTGCATGCCCGAGCTGTTGCTGTCCCCATCGTCATCAGAAGAATTATGCCCATAGTAGTAGTCGTTCTCGCTGGAAGACATCATCTTACCTACGAGCCGAATTGATGCGTCCAGTCCGTTGGTCCCTGGGGAGCAATATGCATAAACGCCTTGCATACAAGAGCAGGATTGACACAGGAGGAGGGCATCATCTGTGCTCAACAAATTCTTCATCACACTCTTTTACTCTCACCTCTCTACTACACTAACTACTAATATTTATTATTAATATATAATAGTAAGTGCTAGGATAGCAGCAGCCCAACAAGGCTAGGCTAGCAATAATCAATATAATAATAATACTAAATAAAACAAACTTATTATTATTATACGTCTATGATATAACCATACATATGCTTGTTTTTGGTTTTTT
Source organism: Stramenopiles sp. TOSAG41-1 (assembly GCA_900128575.1). Classification (NCBI taxonomy): domain Eukaryota; species Stramenopiles sp. TOSAG41-1. The sequence goes on along the minus strand of LT658916.1, from coordinate 967 downwards.
CAACAAACCTTTCTTCATAAGGCAAAAATACTACTGGGCGTTTTTTCTTTCCTAACCAATCCTCGCTGCGCTTCTGCTACATCTGCCGCCACCAATCGCAGGCAATGGTAATGGACGTGTCACAAAGAGCAAAGAGGTCTCCAGCAATCGCATGGCAATTGCTTTTCTCGGACACTCTTCTCACTGAAATATCTACCAAGGATTGCGGGTCGGTATACATAAAATCCAAGATACGTCTTTCCAATTGCCTCAACTTTTTGATGTCTTTGCTAAAGTCCGTAGGCTTGATTCCAGACAGGAAATTAGAGCCCTCTTCTCCTGAAACCAAAACAACCATTTCATCGCCCGCAACATCGCGTACTCTGATAAAGAAATGATATTCGTAAGTGCCATTCAAAGTTTGCCGGGTAAAATTTTGGGGCAGTGTCATTAAAACGATTACTTCAGCCCGAATTTTGAATACATGGTCCGTTGAAGTGCATGAGCTATCAATGCTATTCAAAATAGTTTTGACAGAAGAAAAGGAGATTTTCTTGAGTTTATCTGTGCTTGTGCACATGATTGCATGTTTGCCTTGATTACTACCCCAGCGAATAAATTCAAAGTCCTTCCTTTTCCCATGGGATAGAGTTTGATTGTCAATCTGTACTTTTCTTCTTTTGTTAAAATCAGATACAAATGTCTTGGCACTTGTGTCGCGGTCAGACAAATCCAAAACTGTTCTCGTGTCGCTATTCGTATCAATATGAAATGCATTCGCTCCTCTATCTTCATTTTCTTCTATTTGTATTCTAGGTCTATGAGGGTTTAAAAATGCCATGTCGTTTGCCCTACTTAAATCTACCGGGCGTTTTTTCTTTCCTAACCAATCGGCAAATCCATTCCAACGTTCTCCGAGGATCGCTTGGGATGTCTGGCGGTCTTTCCGTACGCGACCATCTCTNCCAATCATCCTTACTTTTCAATC
>LT658915.1:0-11784 GCA_900128575.1 Stramenopiles sp. TOSAG41-1 | reverse complement strand
TTATAGCATAACTTAAAGGGGTATAAATTCGATTCCTTATAGAATATGACGTTGGCAAACAACACGGGGGATAATGCTATCAGCATTGTGGGCGCGCATATCACACAAGTTGATTTCACTGTACTTACCATTAAACTAACCGAAAAGCAGCGCGTAGCTGCAATTGCATTATCAGGCACCCCTGGCGGTGATGGGGGCGCAATGATTTTCGACATGGAAGATGCTGCTTTGCAAGATCGCAGTGGCAACTATATGGAGGAAGCACTTTCTCTTGTAGTCAACGAGGTCCCAGATACAGTATTACCTAGGATAATATCGTCTGCTATAGACTACACAACTGGTGTTCTCATCATTTCGGCAAGCGAGACGATCGATATAACACCCAGCTCATTGGTGAAGCTTGAAAAGTTTAGCCTTAATAATGTTGGAACTGGGAATGCTGTGAAAATTCTGCTTGACGGTGCTTCGATTGAAAGCATTGACAACACCGAGATTACGTTGACTTTAACAGAGGCAAATCGAGTGCTTTCGCTGTATCTTAGTGGAACGCCTGGTGGAGATGGCGATGCCCTTGCCCTTGAAGTCCTAGCTGCCGCATATCAGGATATTGCAAGAAATAAAAATTTAGAGGATGCCACGTCGCAAAACACTTTGAATGAATTACCTGATATTGGAAATCCCAACATTACTCATGTCCGTATAGAATACTCGGACGGCTCGATTTACTTTACTTTCAACGAAACCATAGACGTATCAAATGTCAATAAGGTAAATTTAAATCAGATTTCGATTTCAAATTTAGTCAACGGCGTTGTCGACACGGAAAACACTATAAATTTAGCAACTTCTGAAATTGAAGCAGTAGGCTTCGCGGATCGTAGCAATGTGATTAGAGTGAAATTGCTAGAGCAGCAGCGAGCTCAAGCTATCGGTTTGTCAGGCACAAGTGGCGGGGATAATCATTCAGTGTACGTACATGTTGAGGAAAACGCATTTGTAGACTATGCTGGTAATCCAAACATACGGGCCTATGATATAGTCCCAGAGGAAGTGCCAGATACAGTGCCCCCTAAAGTGACAGCTGCTGCTATTGATTACACAACAGGCATTGTCAGAATTACCGTTGATGAATTTGTAGATTCAACACCAGAGACTCGCGTTGATCTTTCTAAAATATTGGGAGTACAAGCTACGGGTGATAACATACCCCCCGATGCTACTGTTTTTACTGGTGCATCTGTAACCGAAACAGATGGATTAATTTTGCAGATTACTTTAACCGAAGCTCAGCGGGTTTCAGCTGTCCGCAATTCGAATACAAATGGTGGGTATACAGCTGGAGGAAAATCTATCAATGGTGATGGCACTGCATTGGTTGCTGATATTTTCTCAGGCGCTTTTACAGATGTGGCCCGAAATCCAAACGTGGCGAAGACGGGTTTGGTCTTTGCCGAGCAAGGTGATGTTAGTAATCCTGGTATTACCAGTGCAACTATGAATTACGATACAGGCGTGCTCACGATCCATGCGACTGAAACCCTATCGTTCGTCCCAGCAAGTTTATTTCTTCTTGGAGGTATCTTTTTTGCTGGCGTAAGTGGGGATACATACCGCGGGAGTTTAGATGTGCATGGACCTCATTTAGTCGCTTTTCCTCTTCTAGGTGCAAGCAAGCCGGATGCAGATGCGCAAGTATTTAACATTACACTGACAGAATCTCAGCGTGTTGCAGGGATATTCTTGTCGGGAACGCCGGGTGGTAAAGGGTCACCGGCTGTTTTGGATATTAGAGCGTCAACCTTTAATGACGTTGGTTTCAACGTGAACCCGCAAATTGCAGGTTTGGCATTAAATGAAATTCCAGATACAACACCTCCCCGTATTACGGATGTGAGTCTTGATTATGGGACAGGGATTTTGATATTTGATACAACTGAAAACATTGATGTAACACCTGTCTCAAAATTGAATCTTTCCATGTTCAATATTTATGATGCAAATGTGGCAAAGGAACAATTTAATGAGGAAAGATACTACAGATACTATGGCGGAACAACAATAAATTTAGGGGGAGCTAATGCAACTACAATAGATGACAATAGAATAACAGTTTACTTGACGGAAGCACAGCGGGCTGCTGCGATATCCATTGCTGAGGTGCCTAATACAATTAGTGTTTTCGGAGATGCAACATCGCCTACTGAAGCTTTAAGTTCGAGTGGTCTTACGCCAATGACGGGCCCAACAGCTCCTGACCCCGATTTTTCCAGGTATTGGGATCCAGGACCTTTGGTGCTTGATGTTGTACCTGGAGGAGCATTAGATATTGCCCAAAATCCTAATGCTGCTATATCCACATGCCTATTTACTGGGTGTAATCAACTGGAACCAGGGAATTCTGAATGTTTTTGCCCTTTGCGGGGCCTTCAAATTAGTGGGCTTCCTGACACAATCAAACCGTTTGTCAGTAGTGTTGAATTCGATTTTGGCAGGGGGCAAATGAAAGTATTTTGCTCCGAAACGATTGCCAATTCACTGATAAATATAAGTAAAATACGCATTTATAATGATACTGACGCCGCGCCACTGATATTACAGGGTGCCAAGATTGAGGGGCAAACAGATCCAATCGTTACTTTAAAAATGAAGGAAGCTGATCGCATCACATTGCTGCAGTCAGCTGGTACAATTGGTGGAGATGGTATACCACTAGTTGTTGACATAGAGGAAAACGCTTTCTTTGACCTTGGTCGTAACGGGCAACCACAAGTTTTACTGACAGGACAGAATGTAAAAGAAATTCCCGACTTGTTGGGACCAACGTTGATTAGAGTGGATCTATTTTTTTCTAATGCTACTATGATAGTACACGGTGATGAAACTATTGATGTGACGCTAGTGTCGCTCGTGAATATCTCACGTTTTTTCGTAAGCGAGGATTCGAACACAAATGACATATCACTACATGGAGCGACCGTGAAGACAAGCAAACAGGAATTTTTTGAAGTCATTTTAACTCCGGAACAAATTGGAAAGGCAGTGAAATTATCTAATGCCTACGATGGTTCGCCTGTGGTACTAAACGTTTTAGCCAATGCCTCTCAAGATCTTGCTGGAAATTTAAATGATGCTCAATTCGGCATTCAAGTGATCGAGTATCCAGATATCATTCCACCGCTGATCGTGGGAGCGACAGTTGACTATAGCAACTCAATTCTTTTTATAACAGGAAATGAAGTCCTCGATGGACTACGATCACATTTAACCAATGTAACGAGGTTTATAATTTCCAAAACAAGTGGAAATGCATTTTCAGATGGACGCTATAGCATTAGAATGTCGGGTTCGACACTGATTGACGGCGATGGGATAACAATACGCTTCAAAATGCCTGAAGCGACACGGCTTTTTCTTCAAAGTAATTCAAAACTAGCCACAGGAAGCGACGACGACCAATATTACCTAAAGGTAGAGGAAGGGGCTGTTAATGATTTGTCTACAAACCCAAATGTTGCAAATTTCAATGTTTCTCTTCCTGAACTTCCAGATAAGCGCGACCCGGCATTTACCCATGCTGTTGTCGACCTGGGTTCTGGAAATGTTACCATCTTTGCCGATGAAACACTGGATACAACAAAGCTATATGCAGCGCCATCAACATTGGGTTTCTTCTATTTGTCGAATACATCCGGTCAAAAATTGATATCACTGGGCGACTCCACTATACGAGAGACATCTGGAAACTTCATCAAGTTACGTGTGAACGAATTAACTCGTGTGAAGCTTATACAGATGTCAAATACCACTGGCGGGGATTATTCTCCGCTCTTGTTGGATATCGAGGGCTATGCTATCAAGGATGTTGTGGGTAATAATAATACGGATCAATTTGGTATTGTTGTTGAAGAAGTCGCAGATACCCGTCAGTGTATAATTACGACTGTAGTGGCTGATTACAACACTGGTCGAATCACTGTCACAGTTGACGAAATTTTGGACTTGACCCCATCTTCAAAGATTGATGGTTCCAAAATATTCTACGGTGGATATAAGGACAATATGGAGCAATTCAAAAATATTAATTCGGAGGATTTTCTTCTTAACGAGGTTCGCTCTCCAATGACTAATAGCATAACGCAAGTTGCCGGGACTACTTCTACTATTTTGAATTATCCACTGTCTGCATCAGGAGGCATTACTATAGAGTCTATCACTGATTCCTACTCTTTATCATTTTTGATGCCCGAAGCTTCACGGGTAGCTGCCATGCAGTTTTCTGGGACCCGTGGTGGTGGTTTAAACAGCGAGAAAAAGACTCTTTTCGAGTTTCATGAATCCGCTTTTGTGGATATTGCTCAAGTCCCAAATAGGTTTACGCTTTTTGTCGATACGCAAGAAATCGCAGACACGACTCCTCCAAAAGTTATTGGGGCATCAATAGATTTAGGCACGGGAGAGTTGAATATAACGTGTTCCGAAATCGTGAACGCTGATCCGACTTACACGGGCAGATTAAGTAGTAAGCCGCAGTTTCCAGCTAGGGGTGTAGACTTGAGTTTGATATATTTATACAACCATGGCGCTTCTGACCCATACGTTTACAGCATAGAAAATACTAATGCAACGGTGGCGGATACCACCATATATTTACAAGGATATAGTTTTGATGGTGTAATTAACGATAATTTTATCCCAGGTGCTGCGTGGGCGGCTACTGTGATCCCTGCTCGTTCAATACAATTTACAATTCATCTTACAGAGGAGCAGAGAGTGGCAGCTCTGCGCATGTCAAACACTTCAGGTGGGGATGGAACCCCATTAAGGCTGAGTGCTACAAATAGAGTTTGTATAGACCAAAATCCCAATGTTAGTTGTACGAACTCCTCCGCTTTTCGTGATATGGCTGGGAATGACAATAATGGCATAGATTCTCTCGAAATTAAGGTAACTGAAATCCCAGATAGTGTTCGTCCAAGCTTGGACCAAGCAGGCAAGACGCATGATGAGGTAACTCCAGCTTTAAACTACATCACCAGCTTTTTGTATCTAATATTCGATGAGGTTATAGACTCCACACCGGCTTCATATGTTGACTTGAGTAAGATAACAATAATGGATAGGAACAATGCGAATGAGCGCTCACTAGCTGGATCGACAGTGACGGAATTGGATAGAAATACAGTAAAAATATTGCTCGATACACTTGCTATGCAACATGCTTTATCGATTTTGGATGAAGCCGAGTCGGTCGAGATGCAAATAACAAAGCCTATTCAAATTAATATTTTTGAGGGAGCTGTTCGAGATTTAGCCGGAAATCCAAATAATCCACGGACTGAAATTGAATTACTCGATCACAACAATTCTCGTGGTGTACCAAATGTAAAGAGTATATCTTTCGAGTCAATTACGGCCGACTACTTCAAGTTTTTGAAAGTATTTGGACAAAAACGCCTGCGTCGGGACGAAATGAAATTTGTAGATCATGACACAACTGATTGCGAATCTGCTGCTGCACGTGGTGGGCTTATTGTGAAAGGAACATACTCGGCACAAGATAATCCTATCTTTAACGGAGTGTTACTTCCTCCCTATGCTGGCATTGAAGTTGCATTTACAGAGGTTTCTCCGCCAGGTAAACCTTTTCGTCTCTGCTACAACTTTTATTTCTCCAAAGATGAAGGATTTCAATTGATCGATGACGTCTTTGTAACGGTACGCAAAATAACAAACGTGAATGTAGATGTTGGCTCCAATAATGTGAGTGTTGTCGGATATTCCAAGAAGTTTACATTCCTTGGGAACAATACTTTGGCCTCAGATCGTGTCAAATGGGTAACGGGTGACGCTGTTGATGATGCTGATTGTAACAATGGAAGCGCATTGCAGACACCTCTGGGGGGCATTGAAGGCCAAAATGTCTATGGTAGTATCCTGAATGTTACACAGTATCAAAGGTATGAATATTTTGAATCTGTGATTGAAGAGCAGAATATATCGTACGTTGAAGAATCGTTCACAAGTAATGATACAAATTCTTTGGCCGGAAATTCTTCGTCTCAAGGGATTCCAGTTAATAGGACTTACTTTATGCTAACGAATGTTACTGTAAAAAAGAAGCGCCTGTACGTGCAGGGTGGAGATCTAATCACTTTTAGGGAGAGATCCCCACCTGCAAATCCGTTTTATCTATGCTACCAATTCACCGGAGAACCGTTTAAACTGTACAAAAATTTTCCATTGTTCGCCTCTGACGTTGTCAATATAAGTGTAAATGTTGGTGATAATAATGCTGCTGTTGTACAGTACCAAAAGAATATGGTTTTGCACGGAACCAATATACGCAGTGGAGATATGCTAAAATTTGTAACATCGAATTCCATAGATCATCAACTGTGTAGTGTTGCGCCACCAGAGGGATCAATAATAGGACCAAAAGTAAACGATGGAATCCTTGAAATTACTGGGCCCCAAGGTGTTGGGAGTAATCTACTTACATTTGGTGAGAGGTCAAACGGCGGATCGCCATTTAAACTATGCTATCAATTTCTCGGAGAACCATTCGTTATGATGAGTTTGAGTTTAGGCATTGATGTTCGGGACGTTGTCAGCGTAGAAGCTTCTGTTGGGAAAAATAACGAAATTGTACGCGATTATATGAAGTCATTTTCCTTCTTTGGGACTGGTATGTCGCCAAATGACATTGTAAAATTTGTAGGGTCTGGTACATCGACCGACGATGCATGCAATACATTCAATTCTAATATCACAAACTTAGGATTAAATGGCAACCGTGTCGAATCTGGAGCATTCCTTGGGCGTCTTAGTCAAGTTGATGGAAAGATTGAAGACGTTTCGGTACGAAGCGTCATATTCTATAAGGAATCGAATTTATACCCCTTTAAGTTATGCTATAAATTTGGAAATGAACCGTTCAAGCTCTACCAGCGCCACACTGTGTACGTAAAATTAGTGGTAGGGATGGAGTCAAATGTTGGGAGCGCAAATGTTGCAATTGCAGATGCTTCGGTGCCGAAGTTGTGGAGTTTCGTTGGATACGGGTTGCAAGAAGCAGATATGATGAAGTGGGTGCCTTTTGATACACTTTCTGACGATGCTTGTGGTTCAGGGGCTCTGAATGCCCAAAAAATGGTTGGTAAATCGATATCAAACAATGTGTTACTCATTAGAACTTACTCGAATGTTGGTTTGGTTCAATCTATACCAGAACCCATGAATTTCCGAACCGCATCTCCAGAAGGCGAACCATATAAATTATGTTATAAATTTGCATCAGAACCGTACAAGTTGTATCCAAATTTGTATTTAAGGTCAATGAGAGTCACATCAATCACTGTCAATATTGGATCACCACAACTAATAACTGCCGGGCTGATCAAAACTTTTTTCTTCGATGGCACTGGTGTTCAAGAAAACGACAGGTTTAAATTTGTCCCTGCTCATGTGTCTAGCGACAGCGAGTGCGGTGCAGGCTGTGAAAATGCACATCCCATGGAAGGACCCGGATCAGTAAATAACTGCGAAGGAGTTGTTAGCGAAGCAGGCACTCAAGTTGGATTTACAGAAGCCTCTGACGAAAACGCAGCTCTTCGGTTATGTTATCGATTTGGCAGTGATAGCTACAAACTCTATAAAGATTTTATTTTGTACGTAGCAGCTGTGTCATCGATAAGTGTTGTAGAGGGAGATTCGGCCGTTGCTGTAGTGAACGTGCAAAAACGCTTCATTTTTCGCGGAACTGGGGTTGGCAAATCAGCTGTCAACGACAAAGCTAAATTTGTCAGCCAAGCAGATGTTCAGAAGTCGGAAGACTGTGAGGGTGCTGTATCCCCATTGCTGCCAGGGCACGAGAATGTTGAGGTTTCTGGTACGTATATTGAGCCTGTCTACTTTAAAGAATCGGATAGACACTTTCCAATGCTTTTATGTTACAAGTTTGGGACCGAAGCTTATGTATTGATGAAGCAATTTACGTTGGTGGTTAAGGATGTAATAGCCGTGAATAGTAAATTGGCAATTGTAAACTCTCAACAGTTGATTAAATTCTCTGGCAGTCATATTTCAAATTATATCTTAGGCTTTGGTGGCGCGCAAGCTGGCGTTGCAGATGTAGCCAAGTGGATTCCAAAGGGGGCTACATGCAATGGATCATTGACTGCTTTTGGATCAGCAGTAGAACCTGTATATCGGAAACTGTGCGTTTCTGAATATGAATGCCTGCAAACCCCATTTGGTACTTCTACATTTGTGTTTCCAGAATCGGCAAATGGAGTTATGACTGCGACTCTTTGCTATCGGTTTGGCACTGAGCCATTTAAACATTACCCAGATTTCAATATATCAATTATCGAGCCCAACATTACATCTGTATCATCAAACACGGTCATCATCGGAGCATCAAAAACTTTGCAACTGAAAGGTACATTTGGAATAACTGCTGCAGATGCAATAAAATGGGTTTTGTACTCTTCAAATTCTTGCGACGAAGCGAACGCAGCGGATACCACTAAGCGTACGCTCGCTGTCACAGATGTCGTAGGTATCAGTGACGGTCAATACACTCGCAAAACAACCGATATTCTACTGCCAGAACTCCCATATAACCGTCAAGCACTTAAGTTGTGCTATCGATTTGGGAATGGGCCATTTGTGATGTTTCCACAATTTGCAATTTATGCAAAGCAACTACTGAGTATTACCCTACTGAGTAGTGACGATACAGACTTAGTTATCGGTGCAAAAGCAACATTTTTGTTTTCTGGAGTTGGCGTTGCCGACGGTGATCGAGTGCGTTGGGTTAGCAGCGATGCTATTGTAGATGCAGATTGCTTTACAATGGCAACGACACCGGAAGCTGTTGTAGAAGAGGCCCAAGCGGTTTTCAGCTTCTCCAATAATATTGACCGCGCAAAGATATGCTATAAGTTTGGTCTTGATGATTATCGGTTATATAAGGACGTACCAATAGTTAAGCAAGGGTTTGAAATCGTCCAAGAATATCTTAACCAACGTGCAGATATTACATTGAAACTAAATGGTGACTTAGACGAAATACCCAGTGGTAGCGCAGCACGCGTAGATTTCGTAATGAATTTTAAGCATGACATTTCAGTTTCTGCCGGGATCGCTTTATCAAGAATACATGTCACCGACATTAGACGTGGTTCAATTATTGTGCAATTTGTAATAGACCCTGTTCCGGTTGGCGAAAGTGGGATGCTTGCACAACAAGCAGCAAGTCTATTGGAGGTGCAAGTGAACGATCCAAACAGCCTGCTTTTGAGTGGAAATGTAACAAGCAGAGTTGATACTACGGTCTCACCTAATCCAGAAATCGTAGTGATCCCATTAAGCGATGACGAGGTAGCAAATGCAACCATTGCCGCGGCTGGTAAGATAGCTGCTGTAAAGCCAGTATCATCGTCTATTTCTGTCACGGAGTACCAGAAAGGTGGTTTGTTTGTGTTTTCCCAAGCAAATTTTGTAGTTGCCGAAAATGAGCGTAAGGCAACAATAATCATTAAACGGGGTCATGGATCCGTTGGGAGGGTGCCTGTACAATACTCGACCAGCGATGGTACAGCCCTTCATCCATATGACTACATTGATACGTCTGGAACATTAATTTTCAATGATGGAGAAACCGAGAAGTCTTTTGATATCTCTATTGTCAATGACAACGTACCAGAGAGCCATAAGGAAACGGTAATATTGTCTTTGCATGTTGTTGGTGGTATCGAAGGTACGAATGCTGGTCGATTAAGCTCCGCAACATTAGATATTTACGATTTTCTAGATGGAAAGGTGTTAGTGTCGGATAATTTTGGCCTGGAAAGCGGCAGTACAAATGATACAATGGGCTGGAGTATTGTTGGTAACGGTGAAAACCCTGCTTGGATTGACACTAACGGTTTATACTCCGTGGACCAGTTGTTTGCCGGGGAGGAATATGACCCTGCGTGCGATTATGCTGCCACTAGTCCATGTGGTCACTCGTGTGCCCATGGAGGTGGGTTTGCGGAAATGGGGGATGGTGAAGGTTTTGGAACGGGTGTTCTACAGCTAAATAAAAATGGGGCTGTTGCATCCACAGCCTCAATAACGGAATTTCCTGATAAGGAACTAACTGTCTCCTTGTGGATCCGGTCCGTAACTTCATTGCCACAAGTTTCAGACAAAAAACAAGTTATATTTTCGTACGAAGTTGCAGCTGTGAAAGGGGAAGCCTCGTACGGCTCGCATGAGTTTTACATAAACGTTGGCGCATCTAAAACTGATGATGTTGAGGTAATGATAAGGGGAAAAAATTCGCCGAACAGAGTGATGTCGGAAAGTACAGGCGTCTCTGTAAACGACGGAGAATGGCATTTTATTGCGGTTGCATGGAGAAGCGCAGGAGGCGAATTGGTTGTTTTTAGCGATGGTGTAAAGGTTTTTGCCGGAGGTCCTTATAGGCCTGATATTGAATTGTCTTCAAAGGGAGCCATCGTTCTAGGAAATTTACAACAAACAAATGAACCATGTGTAATTGGCGCTAGTGAGAAAATTGCACGAAGATGCAAATTTGCACAAAACTCCCAATTTACTGGCCAGCTGCAGAACGTACGGATTTGGAGCAAATATCGATCTCAGAGACAAATTCATCTTGGTATGCAATGGCCCTTTACAGCTCTGAGGCTAGGGCTAGTGATGTACTGGAGGTTTACCAACCAGAGCTCCTTTGATGTGTATGATTTGGGAGGTGATGGGCACACTTTTGAAGGGAGACGAAGTGGCGAAAATACCAGTATTATTGTGGATGGTAGTCCATCCATTCACCCGAATTACCCATGTGGTAATGTGCACCACAATGTTTGGCATTTTAAAGCCCCTACTCGATTCTTGCAGCAGCTGGCGTATGCATATGACGGTAGGTTACAGTTTTCACTGTTTGCCGCATCCTATACTGGAACTGCTAGAAGTTTACGTGGCTCCGTCGAACTTGTTGGTATGAATGGGATCAGACTATCTTACAATTTAGCTGGTTTTGAGGTGCCTTCTTCCGAAGTATGGAAAGGCTATTCTGTGGTACTGCGGGAAGACTTTGGCTGGATCTTGGAGCCTTTAGGCACCCCGGCAACATTTGAACAGCTCAGCAATGTCTTACACAACGCCTCTGAACTACTTATCCGTGGCGATGCATGGAAGTACAGCAGGAGTGGGTACGGTCAAGAGGCAATTTACATAAACAATGTAACGCTTATCGAACGGAATGGCAAATGACGTGTTAGAAGTATTGATGTGCGCCCATTAATACAAGTGTGTAAAAATTTGAACATTCTTTAATAATATTTAAAAAATATTAAAATAATCAAGAGAGAGTATCATATTATTATACGGAGTATGTTCTTAGTACCGTATATAACTTAGCGTACGTTGCAGTGTATACGTAAATATAAATATATCAAGGAGTTTTAGTAAGTGGTTTCTATATATATTGTATTTTTTGTGGCTAACGTCGACTTTTATTTCGTTTCTAACTGTTGTATTAGTTTAAGACCCGGTTTTTTTGAGGAGGGGACTTTTGGTGAGACCTTCTAAATTATGTAGGGTAAATTTTTTTTAGTATAAATATGACGTATACTAAATATTTTTTCTTAAATTTTTTGATGTNATTGACCCTATCCTGACAGCCGCAAATGCAGATACACCAGCTTCNANGANCAACAAAAAAAAAAGTAGTCCAGAAAAGTGCATATTTTTTTTGCCGATTCGCTTTCATTT
>LT658914.1:0-11041 GCA_900128575.1 Stramenopiles sp. TOSAG41-1 | reverse complement strand
GGGAAGCGTTTTTCGCTCCCACGAAATTTACAAGGCCACCTCAAAACAAGTACATCTAAAGAAGATCTGTTCAGATGCAAATTGCAATCCAGAGGAAGTCATATTTTTTGATAACCAAATGAACAACTGTAAAGCTGTGGTGAAGCTGGGAGTTACGACGGTGTTCACCGGCTCTAGTGGCGTGACAAAGCAAATATGGCAAAAAGCTTTACAGAAGTTTCCAGCACCTGGTTCCATATTGAAATTATAGAGGGCACAGTGGTATCCTTTCCTGACGCAGCACCCTAATCTTACTACAGCAGAGCATGGGGTTACACAGAGTCAAAATATTAATATAATATTCGTACATATATACTCGTACATTTCTAGTGTTTGTGTTAAAAAAAGATCATTTTTTACACGGCTCCACACATACGTATTCGTAGATAACAGCTTATCCAGCGACTCGGCAGATATTAATTAGGCGTTGTCTTCTAGGAAACGTCTTCAGTAATTGAAGGTGGTGACGAGGTTTAATTTCTTTAAGGTTTATTAAGTAAATATAAGTAGTAAAAAAAAAATAATTAATTAGAAAAAACTTAAGATTTAGTAGTTAAATAGATAAAATGGGGCGGAGAAACCCTACCCCCATCCCGACCCCATTTTCATCTATTTGTAATGCTGTGTGGTGCTAATCCAGAAAAAATAATTATAAAAATAAATAATTTTATAATAATTTTTTGTTATTTTTTGCCGACAGAATTAAAAATCATCGTGTTTTATAGTGGTTTGCCGACAGATTATTTTAGCACCATAATAGCAGTCAGTTTTATTGATTATACCTTAAATCAATAAAAATGGTGTGGTGAAGTGTTTTGATAATGAATGAAGCTGTTTCTTGTAAGCCTGTTTGACGTAGAGAACGATGGGACTCTCGTTACACGTTCAACTCACAACACATTTCATCAAACACAAAACAACTTTACGACACTATGCCTAAAATATCTAAAGAAGAATTACAACGCCGACCAAAACTATACAGAGCACTTGCTATGTTAAGTCAGGACGACGGTGGAACGCATAAGTGGGAACAACTAAAAGATATTTTGGATGAGCTTACTGAAGAAGACCAAAAAGAGTTTTCGTTGTATGCGTCGGGTAAAAAAGACTGGAAAGGTAAAACGGTTAAGATTGGTCTTGAAAAGCCACAATTAAAACCATATGCTTTACCTCATCTATACCGAAAACAAGAAGCTTTGGATGATGAAGCAGAAGCATTACTTGCCGTAGTCAAGAAAGACCTTTCAGGTTCTCCAATTGCTTTAAACCAAGTTTTAAAAGGACTAAAAGAAATTAAAAGAGGTATGGATTTTATACACGATTCTATTGAGAAAAACGTATCGTTAAAAATCTGTAGCCATTTAGCGAGATGGGCTGAAGCTAAGGATTACCAACCACTTATTAATGTCTTAACAAGAATAACCGATAAATATGAAGGCGTTGATGAAGAAGCAAAAAAAGACAAACTACGTAAAAGAATACGTGGTTTAGTAAGAATGAATGCGACGGCTGACGTCGCAATAGATATGGAAGAACAGGAAGAAGAACCAGATGAAGATTCTATAGCAGACTGGAGAGCTGGTATGAATAAGCGAAAAGAGCAGATAAAGCAACTTCAGCAACAGGTTGATGCTATTGAAACACCATCATCAGGTTCTAAAAGAAAACGCAATCAAGAATTCTCTTTTAGAGATATGGCGATGAGGGCTACGGCTGAAGCTCAACACGAGAACCGCCACAAAAAGTTAAAATACGATTTGTCGGCACAGCCAGATGTGGAAGCTGGTATTGTGGAAGAACCTGAAGAGGTAGAAGAAGAAGAAGAAAAACCAAAAGGTTGGTTTTCTTGGGTGAGTGGTTCGTCGTCATCTAAACAAGCTTAAAAATAAAAATAATTACGTATCAAAAGCTTATTAAAAGCGTATCAAAAGCTTATTAAAAGCGTCTTTTATTGAAATTTACGTCTTTTTACGTTTGGTTCATCCTTTTCTTCGGTTTCTTCGTCTGTTTCAGGAACAGCACTCACTTGTCTTCCAAGCCTACCAGCGTTCATAGAAGAACGTCGGCTTGGGATTTCAGCATTACCTGGTATTGGTGAAATAGGATTCTCTTTGCTGGAACTCCTGCTACGACGTCTTTTACGATTTTCATTATCCTGTGAAACAGCTCTTGTATCACGTCGTAACATATTTTTGTATGGTATATGTAGTATTTCATCTCTACCACCATACCACAATTTTAACACCTCTTTTTTTAAAACCCCTTGCGGGTCTTTATAAGCTACAGTTACAGCTGAAATAATGTATCTTTTCGTAACATTATAAACTTGTTTGTCTTCGTATTCGTGATTGTTTATAACTCTTGAGTTATAAGTATTCAGGAAGAAGTGATATGCCTTTGACTTATTACCATTCTTATACTTCACCGTAAAATGAGGATAATGATTATTCAAATCTTCATATAAGTTTCCAGTTTTATCTGCTTTATTATTACCTGAAAGGTGTATGCCTTCGGTAATATAAGCGTTACCCCAACACATACCCTTTTTCAACTCATTTATATGTTGATTATGTTGGTGGTTTAAACAAAACGTTTCCAGCATAGTAATAAGCATAGGGTCTTCCCACGGATAAAAGCTTGTTTCAGTTGTCGTAAGGAGAAAACATTCACCATTCTTCTCATCCAACCTCTCATTTCGTCTATCTTCACGAAAAGACCCTGTTCTAAAAGGTCGTTGTTGAGTTTGAGCCGTATGATTGGTGCGACCACCAGAAGGCGAAGGCGAAGGCGTCCAAGGTTGAGGAGCAGGTTGTCGTTGTCCTCTCCTCCAAGTTTGTGCGTTAGACATAATGTAGATTTTTCGTTTGTTAAAGTTGCGTTTGCGTTCGTTGATAATTTGTGTGGATGTAGAGGAACGAACCGACAGCGGTGGTGCTTACGAACGTAACAAGGAAAGTAAAAAAAATCAGCAATTCAAGAAAAAGAGGGGATGTAGGAGAGCGTGACGAGTGCTACTAATGACGTAGCAGGGACACAGCACGTGAAATGGTCTGGAGAGGGCTGGAAGGGTCTGGAAGGGTCTGGAGAGAAAACACAAAATACACTACAGAGAATGGGAATGGTTGAAGGATGAAGCTACAAAACTTAGCAGGGACACAACATTATCACTACGTGTAAGTGGAATTCAATCGGGTGGCTGAAATTCAATCAAACCCATTTTAAGGTAAATCGGTTAGAGTCAAATCCATTAACCTTAAAATCAATAAGCGTGTAACCGATTGACGGTAAAATCGGTAAAATACATATAGTAAAACTATAACTATTTTATCTATTACAGAAAAATTAATTATTATTTAAGGTTTTATTCTTACTATTATACTGTTTCCATTTTTCTTTATTGCGTATATAGTAAGCACGATTAGCTTTAGCAATACTAATCTTATACTTTAGACTATTCTTATATTTTTCAATACTAATTTTTCTTCTTCTTTTTCGCTCATCTTCTGGTAATGCTTTTTTAGGCATCTTTATTATATATATATATTATTTTTTTTATATTGTTTTATAAATAAATAATAATAATAATAATTAATTAATAAAAAAAACAATATAAAAGTATCTATTAATTATATATATGGTGATAAAATTGAAAGTTGCCGAAATCTCACGAAGGCGAAAACCTTCAAAACAACCAAACGCTAAACGCAAGAAGAAGCCAAACGCAGAACAAAAGAAAGCAAAACCTAAAAACCAAAACATCAAACAACAAAAAGAAAGTATGCCTAAAGTGAATAAGCAGGGAAGGGGTGCGAAGAAGCAGGGAAGGGGTGCGAAGAAGAAGCGGGAGGTGAAGAAGAAACTGATGAAAAGCGACACCGCTAAGTTAAAGGACGCAGGCGACAAAGGGTATGCGAGACAACAAATTATTCAAAAGGCGTTGCTAAGAATGAAGTTCAACAAACACGATGCGTTATGGCTTTCTCAAGTCTTATCGCTACAGGAAAAGAACGCAATATTAACAGGGCGTATAAACTACGCAACGTTGATGAAATATGCTGAATTCTTTTCAACCGTGGATAGTAGAGGAAGGAAGGAAAAGAAAGTCGCAAAACCATTTCCTACAGCGTATAAGAAATTGGAGGCTAAGCATACGATTGAAGACCATTATGGTAAGAGAAAAACACCTGAATACATTTCGTTATTATTCAAGGGTCGTCGTCCAGATGACCCTGCGTTGGCTAAAGTGTTAAAACGCAAAAAGAACGAGAGTTGGAAAAAGTGGAATGAACGCACTATACGAAAAGCTATTGATACTGGAACGTTTCTAACAGCATACAATACCTCAAACGATGGGGGAGGTAAAGGAGCTATTGGAAAGTATTACGTTGGTAATGTGATGGACGCCATTCATCACTTATTAAGACACGAGCAATACGGCGGAAACGTATCATCCAGCTACACGCACGTAATGGACGGTGAAGATTATATGAACTTTGACGTTGAAATTACAGGGACGGACTATTTAGGCGACAAATACTTGTATAGTATGATTAACAAAATGGGTTGGCGAAAAGCAAGTATTAAAATGAAGAACCAGAGTAAAGGTCTTAAAGTTATTGGGTTGTATCCAGATAAGAACGCCGAAGACCGCAGAACCTTGATTTTACTATTGCGTGACTATTTAAAAAAGGAAGGACAATCTATACCGTATCCAGACGAAGAAAAGACTATCTTATCACGTTCTAACGTGGAATATTTATTGGCTAAGAAGAGGATTGTAGAAGGTGTAGATTACAAATCTTATCCAGATATAGTAGATAAGGTAATACGCCGATTGATTGAACGTCTAAAGTATGAAACTGGTATTAAAAGAGACGACAAGGTAATATGGGAAATACACGATAGAGAAAACAACAAATACATAAAGGGAGAAGGTGTTATATCGGTGAAAAATTTAACTTCACAAACTATAACAAACGAAATTATAGCATCGCTTACCAGTAAGGAAGAACTAAATTTAACGGAAACGACGCTACAATTCAAATACGTTAAGTTTGATTATGGTGGAAAAGAACTTTCAGGAATAGATTTGATACAAAAAGAAGACAACTATTGTTTTATTTATGCGTTGTATTTAGGTTACAAACGGTATTTTGGTTATGGTGAAAAAGACAAGTTTAATCGTAGTCAAGAATATCATAATATTAAAGAAACATTTAGGAAACCCAAGCGAACACATTATAGGCATTACGACGATGCTATATTTTGGATGAAAAACACACTTCCAGAAGTTGTAGCAAATATAGAGGAAAACAAAGGATTCTCTCCATCAGCTGTAGATTTATTGGAGCAGTTGGAGGAAAAGCTTGGTGTATCTATACGCATTCGTAAGCCTTCTTATGATGTATCTAAAATTACGAACAGAAGAAAATCACAAACGAAGAAAGACTTAGAAACATTAAACTCTTATTTTAATTTGGTTTATCCAACAAACGTAGAAAATAAACCGTTTAATAAAGACGCTGTTTATATTGATTTACTGCTTTTCTCAAACGAAGATGGAACATCGCATTACAAATACATAAGAGATTTAAAAAAGCTATTAGGTGACGCAACCACGGATATTCATAAGAAAAGCATTTGTCGTAACTGTGAAACAATATACAACAACGCACGAGGTTGCTTAAACTGTAAGTTATTCTGTAATGTGTGTTTAACGCATCACAAGGTTGAGGAAGGTGCTGAACCGTGTATTCCTTGTGATGAATGTGGATGGAAATTTTACAATCAGGAATGCTTCAATAATCATTTGAAGAAAAATGCTAAAGGTGAATCGTTATGTAGCACACGTCGCTTGTGTAAAGATTGTAAGTGTGTAGTAAGGGAAAACCATAAATGCGGTCACACGTATTGTGCTAAGTGTAGCACCGAAGATGAGCCATTTTATTATCCCACACATACAGAACACAATTGCTTTATACGAGCAATAGAGAAGGTGAAGGAGAAACAAACTAAATTTATCTTTTTTGATTTTGAGGCTATACAGGTTGGAGATAAGAAACGACAAGTGCCTTTCTACGTTGCGGTATGGATTCCAACGTTCAAAAAGGGGACGACCGAATTAGATTTAGACCCTGAAGAGATAGAACAGGGATTTAAAACACGTGACGTTATTACCTTTAGAACTAAATTTGATAAGGACGATAAAAATAAAATCGTAGGTAAGAACTGCGTAGTTCAATTATTAGAATGGTTACGTAAGGATATACACAACGGTTATTATTTGGTCGCACACAATTCAGGTAAATACGACACCCACTTTATAGTAAATGAAATCTTAAGAAATAAATATTTTGACGTAGAGGATATAGACAAAACGCCGTTGATGAATGTAAATAGGTATTTACAATATAACATATTCTGGAAAAAGAGCAAACAATCTAATAATAGACAAGTGTCTAATATGAATTGTATTACTGTTGTGGATAGTTTGAACCATATACAAGCCCCATTAAAAAAGATGCCGAAGATGTTTAATCTTGGTAATTTTAAAAAGGGTTACTGTCCTTACACGTGGTTGAATTCACAACGATTACATTACAAGGGCGGTATGATGAGTAAGAGTTGGTTTAACTACGATAGAATGGATAAAGACGAACAGGCTGAATTTGATAAAACGTTTGATATAAAGGTAGGAACAAAAGTTGTTGTTAAAGATGAGGTGTGTTGGGATGAAGAAGAGGACACATATGAATTAACACCAGACGGTATGGTTTATACGGTAGTGAAGGAAACGGAAACGCACTATACCTTACACAACATTAATGAAGATATAGAACCTTTTGAAGTTGTAAAGAATGATGTGAAACGGTATTGTGACGTATGGAAAGATTTTATTGATGAATACTGTATAGACGATGTGATTATATTGGGTAAGGCTGTGTTGGCTCATCAAAAAATATTTCACGAAATAGGAACAGAGTTAATCCGTAGGCAACAAGCAAAACGATTACCTAACAGCAGTAATCTTGAATTGGATTTTATAAACAACAGAGCAATAGACCCTGTAAGGCAGGTTATTTATCCATTCAATATGAATAAAAAATTTTTACCGAAGCGACCAAAATTAAAGGAGGGCGAAAGACCACCATCGCTGGAGGAACTTGAGACTCAATCTGTTAAGTTGTGGAACGACGAAAAATTAACAGTTCCGTTGCCTGAAGGTTATACAAAAGAATGTAATGTAGCATTTTTAGAATGTAGAATACCAGATATATGGAAATGTATAACTTCAACACAATACACGCACGAATTGTATAGGTTATGTTGTTACGAAGACAAAAGTCTAATAACCTACCAGGATATTGATGATTGTCTAAGTAGCAAGGGTGAGAAGGAATATTTGCTGTGGATGGAACACAGCTTAGGACGTAAATTAGAACGACAAAAGTTTATACCATTCAAAAATGAATATGATAAGGAAAAACAACGACAGGGTTGTAAAGAGATTGACCCTTCTATTTTACAGGAATTAACGCACGAGGAAAAGATACAAGCTATTCAACAGTTAAGCTACGTGAGAGCTGATGGATATGATGAGGTTATGAATGTAGTTTATCAGTATCACGGATGTTACTACCACCACCACAACTGTAAAAAATGGAAAGACCCATCCAGAATAACACTCTTTCAACGCACGATGGCTCAAAATAAAATGCTAAGGTCAAAGGGGTATAAAGTAGATGAGATGTGGGAATGTAAATGGAACAAGATACGTGAAATACCAAAGGTAAAAGAATTTCTAAAGAAGAACAAGCACAGAATTGAAAATCCGTATGCGAACGTAAGGCAAGCGTATTTCGGCGGACGCACAGAAATCTTTTCGTTGTATTGTGATTGTAGAGAAGGCGATGAGAAAATAGCCTACCTGGACTATACGAGTTTGTATCCAAGTATAATGGCTAATTGTGTATTTCCGTATGGCGAACACAGACGCATCAAACCAAAGAAAGAGTTTAAACTTACATACGAGAACGTGGATGAGTATTTTGGTGTGATATACTGTAAAGTGAAACCACCGAACCTGAACGATATTAGAATTCAAAAGATAAACAATTGCGAAGACGAGGTAGATAGAACACATTACGCACCTCTACTACCAGACAGAAAGAACAAGTTGATATTTGCGATGAACGAAATGGTTGGTAATTGGGCTTCTGTTGAATTAAAGGAGGCGATGCGACTTGGTTACGAAGTTTTAGAAGTGTATGAAATGATTGTATGGGATGAGAAATCCAATACACAGTTTAGAGACTTTTTAGAGTTTGGTTATAAAGGTAAAACGTATTCGGCAAACAGCAAAGAAGACGTTGATGAAGACTTTATAAAAGAAAACGCAGAGAGTCTATTACCATTTAAAGAATTAGGTCTGGATTTAGGTTTTGACGACGACCAGTCATTTCCATTTAAATGTAAGTTAGACCGAAACCAGTTTAACAAGAACGCAAGTAGAAAGAAAATGTTTAAGATAAGTATATTNAACGCATTCTATGGTCGTTGGGGTCTATCTAATAAAAATAAACAGCAGGTTCAGTTTTTTGATAAATCAAACGAGGATGAAGTTAAAGCATTTGTAGATTGTTTTAATGCGTCGGCTCTACGTGACGTAAAGGATTTCCACGTATTGGAAAAGGTGTATTCGTTGAACTACGTAGATAAAACAGACAACAAACAAGGTCGCAATAGTTGTCTTCCAATAGCTTTATTCACAACAGCCTACGCAAGGATATGGCTTCATAGGCTTATGGCTAAAGTAGGATTTGGAAACATATTGTTTTGCGATACTGATAGTTGCTGTTTCAAATACAAAACAACGGATAAGAAAATAGGTAAATCGGTAATGGCTAAATTTGGGTTAATATTACTACTTGCGAACCTGGGTGGATTGACGGACGAAATGGAAGGCAAAGGACAGATTACAAGATTCGTAGCATTAGCTCCAAAATTATACGCGTATGAATACCGAACGCCTGAAGGTGAATACAAGTATGGGGTAAAAGCAAAAGGTTACACGTTGGATGGAATAACAGAACAGAGAATCAATTTTGAGAATATGGAAAAGATTGTTAGAGAGGCATTTCAAGAACGTGATAAATCTATTGATGAGAAAATACCATTAAAGGGTGGTCTGGAAAATATTCATCAACGAAGTAGTATTAAGATTAAGAGGCACTACGGTTTATACACGAAAGAAAACAAGAAGATATTTGGCTTAAACTGGATTAACGACAAACGCCAAATAGATTATACAAGTAATTGGAAACACATTAGAACGAAACCACTTGGAGAAGCACAACCAGAACCTAAACCAGACGATGTTAATACAGACGACATTACTATTGGACTTGGTAATATGAGTGTAGCACCAACCCCTTCAAGAGCCCCACGAAGGAAAAAATTTAGAAGACGATTAATA
Source organism: Stramenopiles sp. TOSAG41-1 (assembly GCA_900128575.1). Classification (NCBI taxonomy): domain Eukaryota; species Stramenopiles sp. TOSAG41-1. The sequence continues at coordinate 1,527 of LT658914.1, read as the reverse complement.
AAAAGTCCGCCAGAACCTGAACCTTATCAGTCCCAAATAACTAAGGATGATTATTCTCAAATAACTGAGGATGATTATTCTCAAATAACTGAGGATGATTATTCTAAAATAACTGAGGATGATTTTGGAATTAGTTATAGTGATTACCTTCTTGGTGGTGGTTTAGATACGGAACAGGACAATATTGACGCAGTAGAAAATACCAAGAAACTTGGAATTTACGATGATGAGACTAAACACGATTAAATAATTATAAGTAGTTATATTTAAGTAGTTATAATTAATAAATATTTCGGTAATCAATAAAGCAACAACCGATTAATTAGAAAATGGGTTATACTCTAACCGATATACCTTAAAATCGGTAAGCCCCTAACCGATATACCTTAAAATCGGTAAGAATCATACTCTAACAAGCACACAACCACCCTATAATTGTTGAAGGGTTAATTGCGTTGAAGAGCCTGAGACAACCGCATTACGCTCGTGAAGCACGGTCGCCCAAATGGTAGAACCTTGAGCGTCTGGTGTAAATTTAAGTTGTATCTCTATATCTGCTTGTCCTTCTACGGAGAAGGCGGTAGGTTCAATAGCTGAAAGCGAGAAATACCAGATTGGAGTGGTCTTGTAATCATCGTAGTTTAAAAGATTACTATCGTTAAGATTCTTAAACGGAGACTTGTATTCTTGTAAAGCCATAAACGCTCTCACAGCATCACCATTACCAGTAGCGAAGTCAGTTGTATAAGGTAGAAGAGGATACTTTTTATTATTTACAATAACACTCATCTCTGTAGTAGCGGAAGGTTCAAACTTACCTGTGTTAGAAGTGTAAGCACCATTAGCAGTAGCTGTAGATTGTATAGTAACGAAGAGATGCTTAGCAGATTGGATTTGTGAGGCAATTCTAAAACGAGGATTAGCATCAGTTATACTGGAACTTTTGTAACAAGACACTTCGTCCCATCGTAGTTGTTGAACTGCTCCTTGATTTAACCTAGCGTTAATGGAGGCTTCAATTTGTGGTGCGGGAACAACATTACAAGTGTATAGTCTCACTTTATTAAAGTAAATTTCAGGTTGTAAATCAACACCATTAGCACCAGCTACGGTATTAAGACTGACTTGTTTGTCGGCTTTATGTAATTGGATTTGAAATCTTAAACCACGAAAGACTTTATCCATATAACGTGTAAAACCGAACATAGAACAGATAGGTATATAAAACGTTTGAAGACCCGCAATAGCATTAGCTTCACGCTTTTCTTTCCCTTTATTATCACCGTCAGCATTAGTCATTAAATTAGTATCAGTATAGTGATTATATACACTCGCAGTATTATCTCTATAATCTTTACTCATTTCTGCTAAAGCCAAAACTTGTTGTGCTATTTGGTAATTATTAACTTCACTAATGACGCTTCCATTACAGAGCAAGGTAATTCTATCAAACAGACTTACACCATTAGAAATAGCAACTTCAGCAGTATTTGGTAAGTCATTACCGACCTGTCCTGCGTCACCACG